>JAVKPL010015906.1:0-13379 GCA_032173675.1 Gastrolobium villosum
TCATCACTACGTGATAGATTTTTCTTTTCAAATGGCAGGAGACAAGGTAAGTGTACACTCTTTTGTTTTTAAATTTGAAATATTGTTTGTTGATACTATGATGTTGATGGATGTTGGAGAAATGCATGCTCAATGTTTGATAAAATGCTTAAGCCCAGAATTTTCCTCTCCCTTCAAAATGCATATGAAAACAGAGATGAATAGATGCTGGCCCCCATATGTTAACTGTAATAGAAATGCATGCTAGGTATTTTTCCCAAAATATGATTGTACATATGTCACTGTTGCAATCCCATTTTTCGTATTCATGCCATGAGTGTAATTACTGTCATATTGGTTTGCATGATTATTGGTATGTAATATAATGGCATGATGGGGCTGAGTACAATGTTATACTACAATATGCATGAGATAAATCTGGGAATTGTTATTGATTGTCTCCGATTGTGGATTTTAATGCTGTATATCTTTGTATGGTATCTGTATTGGAAATTTTCTGAATGCAGCAAAAGAAGGTAGGCAAAAAGCCCGCAGGTGCGACTGGCACCAAGAGACAAAGAGCCCCTGCTCTGGTTGATTTTGATGGTAACCGGTTTCTGTCTCCGGAAGCCCAAGACCGGTACCACAACTGGTTTTTAAGAAAGAAAATCATACCGGAACGAAGAATCAGCAGTCTCCTGGCGGATGACTGTCCAGTAGTCATGACAATTCAAAGAAGGAAATGGAACAAGTTGATACAACTTCCACAGGCAAGCTGCAGCACCATATTGCGCGAATTCTGTGCCAATGCTGACAAGGACACAGTAGACAAAACAAGAAAGAGCTGGGTCAGGGGGAAGAAAGTATCTTTTACAGCCTTCCAAATTGAGAGGTTGCTGAACACCTCATGGGAAACAACCCAATCTTGTTTTTTCACTGACACCTTCAACAGGATGCAGCCGGTTGACGGGTTGTATAGGGAAGAAATGCCGGCTTTGGCTGCCACTATTCGGGAAGGCATCACTCAACCAAATTCTGCATGGAAGGCCAAACAAGGCCAGCCAGCCGTGCCAGAAAAATTGGATAGGCTAGACCTCAATGAAGAGGTAATTTTCTGGTACTCCTTCATCAATTCCACCATCATGGCTTCTACTAATCTAAGTGATGTCAATGTGGAAAGGGCAGTACTGCTGTATACTCTGCTGGGAGATTACAACCTCCATATTGGGGCTATTCTGTCTGATAGAATAGCCCACATGATTACTCATGGCATGTTAGACTTTAGTCTGGCTCACTGCTCCCTCATTGAGCAGCTTTGCATAAAAGCAGGAGTAGATATACCAGTTGATGAGCCCAGAGATGTAAAGACCAAAGCAGATTTAACACAGCGTCTGTATAATGAAATGCAGAAGGAGTCCCGAAGGCAAGCAATATGGAAAGCATCTGGCGGTGCTGTTCCACCACCTGCCCAAGTATCAGAACCATCTACATCTACTGACTCTCAGTTGCTCCAACAGTTACTGGTTCAGAACAACTACATGATGAGCATGTTGGAGCGACTGTGCTTGGATAGGGGAATTGACACAGCTGGATTAATGGGTCAAGTTCCACCTGGTACACAAGCAGGTCCATCTATGCCTTCCAATACTGCAGATGATGACATCCTTGGTGATTTTGAAGCTGATGAGTTTATGGATGACTTTTGACCTTATTCCTCCACTGCCATTTACTGCATTTTGTTTTAAATTTCTTGGAACAATTTAGTTTTACATCTTTTTAAAAGGTTGAACAGAGTTAAGGTTGCTGGCACTTTATATTGGGTTATATTTTCTTGCGTATTCTGCTTTGGATATTAACAATTATGTGTGTACTCCATCTGGCAGCTTAAGCTATATCTTAGATTAGTTTGTTGCTGAGGACAGCAACATTCAAATCTGGGAATTATCGCATACATGCTGAATGCAAGATTGCAAGGTTGATGAATGTGGTGGAACTACACCATACACCATGAAAAAGAAATCTTGTATTGAAAAAGAAAAAAAATTCTCAGGTTCAATTATGCTTGATTAAATTCTGGATGCATAAACTGCTAGCATGATATTGTATAGGCAAATTCTGTCAACTAGTATGTCTGAATTGCTAAACTTGAATGGTTAATAAATGCCTAAATGATTATTTTGGAAATCTAGTTTGACATCATAGCTAGTGAGTTTTTGTGCCCAAACACTTAATTTATTTTGAGAGACCTCACTGTGATAGCATTCTAGAACTTGCTTTGTTTCTCTGAAATACATGCATTGATTGAAATGATAAAGGCAGAATTTTATTCTGTAGCCATGGCCAAATAAACCACCTATGTGAATTTTTCCAGTGTTAACCCCTTTGTGCCTGAGCCTTTTTGTTCATAACTCCTGTTGATTGCTTAGACATATTCCTATTGTCTTACCTTAAATGAGATTGAATCCCTGATGTTTTGAAATAAAACAAAGAAATTGAGGTAAGCTCCACAGAGGTCAAGATAAAGAAAGGTGACTGAATTGTGCCTTTAAAAGGAAAGGAGAAAAAGGGAAAAAGAAAAAGGTGAATATAAAGAAAATATGGCTGAAGGAATTAAATTCCCGAAATTCTGTGGGAACATTAGTGGAGCAAAACAAATGAGTTGAATGTGTTAATGAAAAACTATCAAATTTTCAATCTCATTGTTACTTGAGCTACTATCCATAAAATCCTACCCTTTAGCCTGGCCAAGTTACAACCTGTGATGTCCTTTTGATCAATTTTGCATGTATTAATGTTCCTCATCTTTAGGAACTTGAGAATATGAGCAAGTTTATGATAATGTTGTTACTGTGATAGCTTGAGTAATTGTCATTGCCCCAAACACTTGAGTATTGAGCGTTATTTGATTATCTGGGTGAGGGATGTGCAAATTAGATTCTAATCTTTTCATGAAAGGCATTATTAAAAATTCTTCGCATTGATTCAAGCATACTTAGTATGATGATCTGTTGGCTGTACAGTGTTATGTTGGATTAATCTGTTTCCTGGATTTAGTCTTGTACATTGCTAGGGACAGCAAAGTTCAAATCTGGGAATTATTTGATATACGATCAGCATATAGGAAATTACAAGGCAAAAAGAGGAAGAAAATGACTCAATCAATGCAAGAAAGGCAGAGAAAAAGAGTAAAAACATCCAAAGTCTGAATATCAAGGAAGATAAACAAAAGAAGGCAAAAACATATCAAAAGAGACCTAGGTTCCCACGCTCACAGCGCGGGGATGGCGCTCTGAGCGTGGGAGATAAAAATTTGGCAGAAGGTCCCGCGCTGAGAGCGCGAGATCCGCGCCATCAGCGCGGGAGGTGGAGATTTGGCAGGAACTCCCACGCCCTGAGCGCGGGAGTGGCGCTCTGAGCGTGGGAGGCGCGAAAATATGAAGATTCAAATGTTGCAAATTAGGTCAAAGTCTCTTATAAAAAGAGACTCAACCTTTGAAGAGGGATCATCTCTGAATACACATCACAAGACCTAGAGGAGGCATTCTTCGTGTTCATCACTCCGTTCTTGTACTCTTCTTTATTTTCTTTTCAGTTCATGTTGAAATCAGATCAGCAATCATGATGTTGATTGGCTAGATCTATTTCTGTAGTCAGGGGCATGATCCCTTTGTAAACAATTGTTACAAGGATTGAATCATTCTATGTATTGAATTTAATATATTTCATCTTTTATCTTGAGCGTATCGATATTATTTCTGTTAGATCTGATCAACCTAATAGGGAATGATATTCTGGGGATCAGGATTCACAATAGGGATATTGGAATACTGATCCTGAAAGGAGATAAAGATGACTCTCCATGCATGTTCTAGGGATAGACTTGTATGGATTGCAGTCGTGGGATTTATCTACATAATGCTTATTTTCAGGCGGGATTACTAAGGGATTAGGGTTCCAATTGAAGTAAAGGGATAGATCGCCAAGGGATTGGGATCTAACTAATTATTTCTAAAAAGATGATAATTTGTCTGAGTTGTTAATTTCGATAGGTATTATGAATCAATCCGAAGTAAAATTGGGAAAAATTGGTAAATGTACCCTGGCTACAGTCTTCTTCATCACTTCTTTTATAAAAATATTTCTTCATTTATTTTAAGTCTTTTTCAGAAAAACCTAAAAACAAGTCTTTACATTTTGAGTTACCATAGTATAGAAATATCAATTGATTTATCTAACTTAAGAGGACTGGTTATAGTAGTAATTGTTTATCAATCCCTGTGGAGACGATCTTATACTTACTACTTTATTACTTGGAACGATCGGTGCACTTGCCGAGATCGCAACAACATTCCAAGTGTCGTTCCCTTGACACCGACAAAGAATTCTAATATTTTTATTGAGGTTGGAATGGAATTTTCCGAACAAAAAGGTGTAGTGGACTTGTATACAGCATATAGCAAGGTCAAAGGTTTCGGAATCCGAATACGAACAAGGAGGGACAACTACGTCAAGCTAGTTTGTGCTAGACAAGGTTATCCACAAAAAAAAAATGATAAAGATGTTGCTCAAGTTTGTCAGACCAAATTAAAGAAGACATCATCATTACGAATTGGGTGTGAAGCTTGTGTAAATGCTTATAAAAGTGAAAACACAAAAATGTGGAGAATTACACAATTTGACGATAACCATAATCATGGTCTTGTGACTCCAAAGAGTGTTCGTTATCTCAGATCACACAGAAAAATGTCTAATGCTGCAAGATTGTTGGTTGAACACTTTAGTGATGCAAGCTTGCCCACAGGAAAAGTGGCTACCATCTTCAAAGGCGATGAGTTATCATTTGACAGTCGAGATTGTTATAACCATCTAAAAAGTGTGAGGAGAAGAATATATAACACAGGAGATGCACAAGATGTGTTACACTATTGTGCTAAACAACAATCATTGAATCCAAATTTCTTTTATTCCATTAAATGTGACGATGAAGATCGCATGGAAAGCTTTTTTTGGATTGATGCAAGGTCCACGAAAGCTTATGAGCTTTTTGGTGATGTCATCACATTTGACACGACATACAGAAGTATTCAATGCCATTTGGACCTTTTGTCGGTGTAAATAATCATTTACAGTCAATCTTGTTCGGATGTGCTTTATTGAAAGACGAAACAGAAGATACTTTTATTTGGCTATTTAAGGAATGGCTTCGAGGAATGAATGGGAAACATCCAGTTGCCATAATTACTGATCAGGTATAATTAATTTAAGTACATATTTTCAATTGTTTCATTTATTATTGATTATATTCTTACATATGTGATTGAATTTATAGGACATGTCAATTACAAATGCAGTATCCAAAGTTTTCCCAAACAGCAAGCATCGATTTTGTATGTGGCACATCACAAAAAAGTTTCCAGAAAAATTGTCTCATGTCTATCAGCAGCATGCCACATTTAAGAACGATTTCAATAACTGTATCCATACAAAAAAGAGCACTCAAGATTTTGAAGACAAATGGAAACGTATTCTTGATAACTTTGGTCTACATGATAATGAGTGGTTGCAGTCACTTTATTCAATTAAAGCATCTTGGATACCAATCTTTAACAGATCCATTTTCTTTGCTGGTATGAACACCACTCAGCGTAGCGAAAGCATCAATTCATTCTTTGATGGTTTTGTTACATCTGGCACAACCTTAAAGGAATTTGTAGAAAAATATAATCAAGCAGTAGATGCTCGTTATGATTCATTCAAAAAACAAGACTTTGAATCTAGGCACAAAGAAAGGCGTTTAACATTGAATATGCCATTGGAAGAGCATGCAGCTAAGGTCTACACACGTGCAATTTTCACAAAGTTTAGTGATGTGTTTTCTCGTAATTTTCCTCTCTCTAAGGAGAAACTTGGAAATGATGGTGAGTGGGTTACCTATCGAGTTTTTAATAGGAAAGAGAAGGATTATTCTGCAACTGTGAAGATGAAGTTGGAAAATAAAGAAGCTAGATGCTCTTGTCAGTATTTTGAGTTCATGGGAATCCCATGTGAGCATATTATTGCTATTTTTTTGGTTGAAAATGTTGAGCAGGTCCCTGAACAGATGATTTTGCGTCGCTGGAGCAAGGAAGGAAATGATATAATTAGTACAAATCAGGACATTTGTAATTTTGATGGAGAAGGACTCCTTCGCGGCTTTGAAATACGCTCTAAAGTTTCAAAACTTATTAAGCTTGCAGATAGGTCCAATGAAGCAGCTAGAATTGCTTGTGATGGTCTTGATTCTCTCATTGAATCTTTAGAAAAAATTCCAAGACCTGATGATAGTATTGGTCTTGAGGATTTTGATTCACATTACTTGAGTTCTCAAACTGAAGACTCATCTATGATGAGATTGAATGATCCCAACATTTCACAAACGAAAGGTCGAAAAAGGGAGTCACACAATATCTCACAGGGACGTAGAATTTATAGTGGGATTGAAGAAGTATCAAAGAATACTAATATTTGTGGAAATTGCAAAAAACGAGGACATAATAAGCGTACATGTAGAGAGAAAATTTTACATTGAATTTAGTTTTTTTTTTTTTTTGGGTTACATGACATTTGTTACATGATTATCATTTAATTTATTATTTCTTTTAGTTGCTATAAGACATATTGTATCATTGATATACTTATTTTTGTAATTTGGTTTATTCTTGTATTGAGTTTTTTATATTAGTGCTCATGTTTCTTTTTAATAATGTCAATTAACTTTCAAAAATATTGCAAGAAGGAGAAAAAGACGCAATTTTCAATACAATGAAACAATGTGTACAATATAAATTTTTATATCAGCATCCTTTTCAACCGAATTAGATAAACCTTGGTTTACAGGACAAAAATGTGCCTCAAAAAATACAAAAATAGCTTCTTATAAACAACAATTATAAAATACAAAAAAATACAACAATATGATCAGTTCCTTTCCTTTGTACAACTTTCATCAAGTAGGAGGTTCAGTAGTATTTTAACTACTACACACCAATCATGGTCCACAGAGAACTCCATGGCTTGATTTTTGGCTTTAATTTTTCCATTCCCTTCAATATCTTGACCAGTATCACTTAATTCCAGTAAAGGCTCAAGTACACAGATTTCAGAGCAAACATCCTCCTCTGCAACTATGAAAGGAAAAAAGCTGCTGCTCAAACCCTGGTCCTCAATCTGTCATATTTAAGAAAAACACAAAATATAAAGATCAGCTACATAACATTGATTTATGGTTTTATGAAGTATATTAAACATATCATGCTTGTCCCAAAGTCAACAAAGGTTTTATAAAAATTTAGAGCACAGAAAACAGCATTGGAATGGAGAGCTCAACTACATAACAGTGAGTGATTGCAGAAAATCAAATTTGAAGTGTAATAATAAAAATGAAAATAAAAAATGAAAGGCTATGAAAGATTTTCATGGATTAATTTGAAGTGTAATAATAAACTTTGAACATTTCCTTCAAGCCAATAATTTCGTTGCCTAGCTCTAAAGAAGATGATTGGCATTCGTTGCCTACTCTGGTTTTTGTCCATCCCTTGAGTGCTTGCAAGATTGTCTGTTATTTAACAAAAAAGAAAAGGCAGAGAAGCAATCTAAAATAATTTCCTTCAAGCCAATAATTTCCTCTTCATCCTTACTTGATTTCTTAGAATGCTTAAGGCTTTGTATTTCTTTAAGGAATCAGCTGGTGGTGGAATATTGGCACAAGTTTGGGTGCCCATACAACATAACTTCCCTTTCTGCACTTTGCTTGTCTCACTGTTTCTCACTGTATAGTTCAGAATTTGTCTTATCCTCAATTTATTGCTATTCTGTTATACAATTTTATCTGGAAGTGTGTTGCCTTGGTTTGAGAACACATAGTTTCAACTTTACGAGGGATGGCTGGTTCCAATTATCTCATTAGTTAGACAATGGGTTACCATCAACACACAAAAAAAGAAGCTTTTTTTCTACAATTACATATTGCATACTATTTGTTGTGTTGATTGTAACCCATTGTCTAACCAATGCGATAATTGGAACCAGCCATCCCTTGTAAAGTTGAAACTATGTGTTATATAGTTAATTGTAGATGCTATGCTGAGACAAAAAATTTACTCCATTCAAAATACTTCCATCTGTCAACAATAGTAATACCATCATAGTGGAAAAACATCACTTGCTAGAAATTGCAATTTGGTGTAGAAAGAAGAGTCATGAAACTTCAACCTAGAATATTAGTAATGAGTAATCTGTATAGACAAACTTAACAGTTCACACAACTCATCATGATTGTAAGAAAGGAATAAGGATGTCTTAATTTTTAAATCATTTAACAAGTCATTTATCTTATAGGTCACAGAACCTAAATGGTCTACCGTATTTATAAAAGCTTTGATAGCAAATTCTTTCCATGTTTCAACCATTCTGCAAACATAAGTTAATAAGAAAGAAATTGAAAGTAAAGAAAGGGATAAAGGACATAATAAAAGGATTTAGTTGCATAACCAGCTGTAAGGTATTAAGTATGTTAGTCCAGAAGATAGTTTAATTATAACTAAGAAATCCCTTTTTAAGTAACAATACAACTATATTAATTCTTATCCATGATAAATGTTTTTTTATAAAATAGATTAAAACATTTAAAGCATAATTTAATATCCGATTAAGTATAACCATTTAGAATCCTCAGCCAAAATTTTAATGAAAACAATAATCAAGAGAGTTAGAAAGTGACCATGAGTAAAAGAAAACAAACAGAAATCGCCATGTTAGATTGGCATTAGTCAAAGCATATTCTATAGGTAAAAAAGGATAATTTTAAGCCATGTCACTAAGATTTTCTTTCAACACAATTACTGTAAAGTTTGATTATCGTCTAATAGAAAGAAAGTAATTAAACTCTTTGCTAGAAAAAATAAAAATGCAGTTTGTAAGATCACAAAAACTGCATATTACCATATAAATAAAATTACATCAAAAAAGGCAATAATGCAGTAATGTCAACTTAATCAGAAAGTATATAGATGGATAACTCGAATATAAATATTCTAGATTAAGATATGATTTACAAAGAAACAGATATTCAAAACCAGGGTTATCAATTATAGTATAAAAGAAAGAGTAAGTACTCGATCAAAGTTACCTTTAGACTATAATCAAAGAGCAAGCTCTGTTGCATGAAAACCTCATCATAAATTCATAATTGGAAGCCTTTAGATACAAATCCACGACCTTCTGTTTCTTTCCCCTCTCCCTTCGAAGAATATATATGTAGACATGAACATGACACAAATATATTTATAAATCTGTTTGGCAGATTTTCTTTTACACTATTTGGGACTTATTATTGTTCTCACATCACCATTTGGGACTTGGATGTCTCAATACAAAGTTATGGTGGAGAACTTTCTAGTTTAGCTGACAAAGTGACTTATTGGTCCATACTCAATAAATTTGATGTTGTTCTTACACCACGCTTGAGGAGCATTTCGGCATACAGTAGTAATTTCTATTGTTGTATATTGTGTATTCATGTTTCCTGCGGTCCTATTAGGGACATTGCCAAAATAGGTAAAAGAAAATAACAATATTCATTGCTATAATAAAAAGAGGCAAACCTGCAAGTTAAGAAAAGCAAACATGCATCTCACCCAATTTAGTTATAGTTGCAAATTTAAGAACCAAAGAGAAAACATGCAAACCTGCAAGTCTTTAGTTGGACCTAAACCCTAAAAAGACTCCTTGTCCTCTCGTCCAGCACTTGCCTCATTTAATGGACCTAAAACAAAACCCCAAGGGTGAGACTTTAATCTCAATAAAATAATGGGTTCCAAATCATGGGGAGAGTTATAACGAGATCATTCCCCAAACCATTTCTATGTTTCGGTCTTCAAGTGTACCTGCAGGCTGCACCAACTAGTGAAAACAATGGAATCCAAGCTATGTCAAAACAAATTGTTCATTTTGAAGAACCAAACAAGTGACCCAAAACATAAAGCCAACAAAAATTAAAAAAAAAATTGAATCTCATCCAACCAAACGACTAACCTCTGCTAATCGAAAATGACAAACTACTAGACGCAGAGTATATAATTGGTAAAATACCACCCTCTGTCCGGCGGTAGAAAGGGGCGTTTAACTCAGAGAGGTTTTGGCGGCGGCAAGGCGGTGGAGTGGGCGGCGCGTTGCAATGCGGTGGAGTGGGGCGGCGGGGTGACGACGGAGGTGGAATGGGCGGCGAGATGACGACGGCGGTAGAGAGTGGCGGCGGCGGTGAGAGTACAATCAGAAGAGAAAGAAGGGAAGAGAGAGAAGAGAAGAGGGGTGTATATAAGGTATAAATCAGGACCGTCGGATTAGAAAATTAATCGAACGGTGAGATGGACTGGTAGTCACATGGTAGTCATCTCACTTGGTTGTCACAATATCCTGCCCCATATATATATTAAAAAAGTTGTTCGAAACCGCAATTCTCCCCGTCTAGACAAAATTTGGCGGGGTCCCGGTGCATAAAGCATTGGGTGGGATGGAGAAGAGAGAGTGAAAGAGAGATTGAGGAGAGAGAAAAGAAAAAAAAAATACATGTGTTACTTGGATGGTCCTAGAGCATTTTAAATATTTCCCTCTCCGTCAGGATCCGCCATCAAATAAAAGGGCAAAGATGTCAAAGAAAGTGATACATACGTTGTTTATGCAAGAAAATTAACAAAATGAATTGAAAATACAAATATGCAAATATCAGCTAAGAACATTGGAACAGTAACCAAAATGCCACTGTTCACCAAATTTTTTACCTAAATGCTATGCGAACAGTGTTATTTCCCAATTTGCCACGATGGCAAGTTCGTTACCCGGTGTATCGAACTCGGATTGCTGACGTGTCACGTTTCGAGTGGACATCAAGTTCACTGCCCAATGTAGCGAACTTCATTCTCTTTTTTTACTTGGTACTTGTAATTCACTAGAAATATGACATGTCAGCAAACCGAGTTCGCTACACCGGGTAACGAACTTGCCCCGTGGAAGATTGGGAAATAACACTGTTCGCGTGGCATTTAGGTAAAAAACTTGGTGAATATTGACATTTTAGTGAGTATTCCAAGAACATTAAACGTGAATAAAAGTTGAAAGGTAATTGTTGTGGTAACTTGTAAGTGGTGACCCTTAGGTAAATGAATATAAAATCATAAATTGTTGACTGTGGGCTATGGGTAACAAAAATAGCCAGCCCGACCCGAACTGAAGCCCACTAGTCCTGTGGGCCTTGACCCAAGGTGCAAAGTCGCGACTTGTTCACTCGTGAACGCTTCGCAGATCGCAGCAAAGCAAAGCTGAGTGAGCTCCGTCAATGGCTCCCGTTGCTCCCCGATCCGGCGATGCCATTTTCGCGAACGTTGAACGCGTTGTAAGCAGACGGAAAACAAAACCCTCTTTATGCTCTGTTTAGTCGCCGAGAAAATAAAACCGCCGAAATCCCCAATTTAAACCTATGATATTTTCTTGATCGAGCTTATCAACTGGAAATTTTCTTCTTCTTATTTTTTTTCCTGTTCGTATGGTGGATTTAATCAATTTTATCTTCGTTTTACTTGAAATTATCAGTTTATGTTGAAGTTAATGGAATCGTTATTCTGAGTTCATAGTTTCCTCTTCCATTAGCAATTACTTTTGGATTTTGCAGAATGCGGAACTGTTTACTTTGACGTATGGGGCGATTGTGCGTCAATTGCTCACGGATCTGGAAGAGGTTGAGGAGGTTAACAAGCAACTTGATCAAATGTACAATTCTGAATCTCTTTTCGGAATTCAATTTATTTGGTTACTTGAATCTTCTGATGTCGTGAAGTTTGATATTTCATGTCTAATTTTGATGTTTGGTTGGTTTTTTCAGGGGTTATAATATTGGAATCCGCTTGATTGATGAGTTTTTAGCTAAATCTAATGTCTCAAGGTGCGTTGATTTCAGAGAGACTACTGATGTAATTGCAAAGGTATTGTTTCGTCGTTTGGTTTCTTTACATGCTCGGGAAAAAGTATCTGAATTCTTAAAATTTAGAGTAAATATCCTTTTTCGTATGCCGCATTAGTCCCAAGCAAATAAAAAGGACATCGTAGTTCCATAAAAAATTCAAAATGGACCCATTTTAGTCCTCTTTAGGGACTAATATGGATCTTTTTGAATTTATGAGGGACCACGATTTCAACTAAATGGGTCCATTTTGAATTTCTTAGGGACCACGATGATGGACCTTTTATTTGCTAGCTGATTAAAGCGGGTATCGTGAGATTTGCTGACCGGGCCAAAAAGATATTTACTCTAAAATTTATCTTTTTTGTGGCGAAGCCTATGCAGAAGTTCTGCATTTCTGTTACCATGATCACAATGTTCATTTAATCTTTGTTACTGTCAACTCGTCCAGTGTTCCCTTAACTTTCTTGATTAGTGGTTTGGTTGGAGAGTTCTTGCGTTGAAGGTATGAACATAACTTTTTTGTGGTTTGTGCAGTAGTCCAACATTATTAATTTGACAGGATAAGTAAGTTGGTTTCTTAAGTTGGAAAACATGTAGCCTGCAGTCCTTGCCAAATTTATTACTTGAGCTAGATGTGATTTTCTTTTTTAATAATCAATTCGACCCATTTAAAATTTGTGGCACAGTGAAAATTAATTCATTTCTGTAATTGTTCATCTACCAGCTTCTTTGTCTCTTTTGATAAATAGTAAAATTTTGTCGAAAAGAGCTTAAGTATATGGCGGTATGTAGTAGTTCGCAGCTGAAGGTATGCTTGAAAATATAAACAAATACCTCAAAGCATATCAGTTGGCATTAATTTTCATTACTTGGCTTGACATATGCAAGCTTCAAGGTCTTTAGAACATTGGAAAAGAGATTCTAATGTGAGACAACATAATAACTTTGGTTCTCTAACAGTCTAACTTGAACTGCGATGGTGTCCATGTGGCATAAGCTCAATGGGTGTAAGAGAAATGTCTTACACTAGGAGCACTTAAGAACTGAGATGATGTCCATGTCAGATACCAACTCAGTGGAGTCATTGCATTTTGTATATTATGTGGAAATTAAGAGACCTTGTTGTCTAGTTTGATTTAGTAAGCAAATACCTTTTGTACCAAATACAATCTATTTGATCCCTTATATGATGTGTTTCTAACATGTATGTTGTAGTATAAATTTAAATTCTTGTGAACACTAGGGAAGAAGAACTTTGTGAAAGATGATGAAGTAATTGATTGAATTTTTTTTTTATAAGAAACTGTTTATTTTTCGGCTTCCTTGTTTAGATCTCCAAGAATATGATGATACCAGAAAGTAAGTATTTTATTATTGAGCATGAACTGAACGAAGTAAGATGAGG
>JAVKPL010015907.1:0-13195 GCA_032173675.1 Gastrolobium villosum
TTCTAATTTGTAATAAGGAAATGAGAGAGAAAGGTTGAAAATTACCATCTTTCGCAGGAACAACGACTTTCCCCGCTCGACAGTCCAACGTTATCCCGTTTTCCGTCAACCAGTCCATACCGATAATCACATCGAAATTGAATACCGGTAGGACCACCAAGTTTACTGTATACGTGTTCCCTTCATACTGCAAAATAACACCTCTGCAGATCTCTGAGGCGGTGCACGATCCTCCAGTAGGGGTACTGATGTGTAACTCATAAGGTAACGGGGTTGGGGTGATGCCTATACTCATAGCAGTGTGCTTTGCCATAAAAGAGCCAGACGCTCCAGAATCAAAAATAACAGAGATTGGGTGACCATTTAAAGTGACATTACCTTTGATCAAGTTGGGATATTTCTGCGCTTCATTCGCATCCAGTGTGAACACCCGTGCTTGCGTAGGTTGTGGATTAGCGTTCCGGGGGCATTCGTAAGCAAAATGTCCTTGCTGGCCACATCTGAAACATGCATTGTTGCTCTTACGACAAACTCCAAAGTGGTTCTTACCACACGTAACACACGTATTCGCACCCTGACGTCCAGTTGACGATTGACCGACAGTATTGCTTCTCTTGAAATTTCCAGGCCGCGCCTGCAACTGCGGACCTCTGCCTCGACCCATACCACGTGCCTTCCTGAAGAATCTGCCTGCTCTGTTTCCCCCGTGGAATTGTGTTGGTTGCTTATTCAGATTCTTGGCCTCATTGATGATTCCTTCTGCCTGTCGACTCTGATTGATGAGCTCCGGAAGTGTACGATTAGCCGTTGTCAATATGAGCTTACGGATTTCCGGATGTAATCCGCTTTCAAATTTCTCCACCTGCCATTCCTCATCATAAATATTTCGGTCAAAGTTGGCGTACTCGATCAGTTGCCCAAATTTTGCAATGTACTCATTGACCGTCATGTTGTCCTGCCTGAGTGACAGTAGTTCAGTGTGCTTCATTCTTCTCATTGCTTTAGGAAAATACTTGTCTAAAAAGACTTGTCTGAACACGGCCCACGTCAGTTCAACGTCCTGAGCTCTCAGCAGAGCCCTCGCACCGGTCCACCAGGTTAGGGCTTCTCCCATCAGCTGGTACGATGCATAATCGGTCTTCTGGGCTTCCGGGCATGCCATGCGTTCGAATATATGCTCGATCATCTGCAACCACTTCGCTGCAGCCTCAGGGTTGTCTTCACCCTCAAAGGTAGGTGGTTGAAAGTTGCGGAAGTCTTTCAACCTCCGTCGGGCAATTTCTTCTGCATTGTCATGCAGTGGGGTTGGTTCTGGTTTTGTTGCCTATGGTCGCGCCATTCTTGGCTCATATTCTGAATGAATGTTGCCAGTCCCCCAAAGGTAGTGATAAGATCCTCTTCCGCATCGCCAGGCCTTCCCCGAGTTGAACCGCGATTACCTGCCATGATTCTGCACTCACAATATCATGAAATGAGTTGATCAGGCTCACCGCAAGTTATTTATGGCAGCAGTCCCAAGTAGGTACTCGAGTTCAATTCGGATAAGTTAACTATGCATCCGTGTCTTATCACAGAACGGTCTTAACAATCTAACTACACTAGTTAATATATATTCAAACAACTATAGCATATTTAGACAGTCAATCAGCAGATAAACACAATCAACAATCAATTCAATCCATCACAAGCAAAACCATGGATCAAACTGCTCTAATACCAATTAGTGTAACGCCTTCCCTTGTATGCATCCAAGAGAGTCGTTTGCTAAGCGGAATTAGAGTCTTTAACGACACATAGCTAATAAAGATTCTTATTCTAACTTCAAATCCGAAAAGCGTTTCAAAATTCTTATCATTCTGTTTGGACGGATAAAAAATATTTCAAGTGATTTAGAAAGAGCACGTTGGGGGCTTCGCGTGCATATAAAATAATAGCAAATCGGATTTCGTTTGCACCATGAAACATAACCCGTAAGGTGCACTGTAAAAATTCAGGACTTAAGACTTTCAAAAAATTCCTTTCACAAACGTTTTCCAAAACAACCGCTGTTCATAAAAGATCAAAGCAAAATAGAAGATGATAAAGTCTACAGTCATCCAAGAGTACCCAAAATATTAAGTATTACAGTCATCCAACAATCAAACAGTAACAGTACAAGTCCATTCATCAGCAAGCAACAGCAAACATCACGTCTTCAAATGCTTTTACGTCCTCCTGCCATTTAGGAAAATAGCAGCCCCGAAGGGGTGAGAATAATCCCAGTAGTGTGGCAACAAAACCAATAACATAACAGTATTAACTAAGCACAAAATCATAAACAGTCACTTCAACATATCCTTGTTCCTTTTCCTGTTTCCTTTTCATCATATATATATATATATTGCGTATATAACGCCTTTCCTTTGCGCTTTTAGCACCGTCGTGCGCGCAATTCACAGTGGACATCTTATACATGGCACCTGAGCTCGGTGGATTCCAACTGTGGGCCTATGCGGACTGATGCCAAGTGTCCCATACCCTGGTACCTTAGGGATGCCTATATGATGCTTGCTCAAACACATGGTCCTGTACATAACTATTCTAAAATGCAAGGCTTATATGATCTTGGTACATGCATGCCATGCTATGCTTTCACACACAAAGCGTAAAAATAAATGCGGTATGATGTAAGGTGCATGCTTATATACTTGTCATATACGTTATGCTGCCACATAACAACTTTACCTCATAATCATATAGCCATCAAGGCACATTCTTGGCAGTTTCTTTCATCATAAGGAACATAATACTTTTACGGAATATGGAGCATCATGTCACAACTTTATACCAGTAATCAATAGTCACATTAGGTAATATCGCCTGACACTTACCTTGCGTGCCTTAAATAATACCAAACAGCAGCGAACTATGCTACGTTTCTCACTTCTTATGCGCACCTAAATCAATTACAATCAATCATTTACAGCGACGTTTTACAGCAGAAACAGTGAGCATACAGCAACGTTTTACAGCAGAAACAGTGAGCATACAACAACGTTTTACAGCAAAAACAGTGAGCATAAAACAGTGACGTTGTTCTTAAAACAGTGAGCAGAAAACAGTGAGTTGTTCTTTAAAAACAGTGAGCAAAAAACAGTGACGTTTTCCTTAAAAAACAGTGGGCAGAACAGTGTCATTTTACAGTAGAAAAATAGTAGCACCTTACAGCAGCAACCAGTGACCATTTTCAAACAGAAACAGTGACATCTTGAACATCAAAACAGTGGCAGAACAGTGGCATCAAACAGTGGCAGAAACAGTGGCATTTGAACGTTAAAACAGTGACATAATCAGTGGCATTTGAACATCAAAACAGTGACATAAGTAATGATTTTTGAATATCAAAACAGTGGCATAAGTAGTGATTTTTTAACATCAAAACAGTGGCATAAATAGGAGTATTTGAACATCAAGACAGTGACCATTTTATGCAGAAATAGTGACATATTAAGTTCCAAAACAGTGAGCATTTTTGTGCAGAAACAGTGGCATGTGAGGCAGAAACAGTGGCATGTGAGGCACTAAAACAGTGAGCATTTTGTGCAGAAACAGTGGCATCAAAATGGTGATCCTTTCAAACAGATACAGTGGCATGTTTGTCCTCAAAACAGTGGCACTTTCATACAGAAACAGTGGCATCAACTCAAGCATAACAAGGAGACTTTCATACCATAACTAAAGCATACAAGTCATCATCAAATAGCTCCACCATTATACCTTCACCATGCTCAATCAAGAATCCAAAACAAAACAGAATCAAGTAGACATCTCAAGCACACACATGGTTACACAAATGGAAAGAAGTCTAAGTTCTAAGCTTACCTCTTGAAGCACACCCTAGAAGATCAAAGATTGCACACAACACCTTCTAGCTCCACCCAACAACACGTTCACCCTTCCTATAGGATGGTCTATGCTCACACAAAGGTGATAAGAACAATCTGGGCAGACTTCTAAGGGTGAGGAACTCGGCTGAACAGTGAGGAAATGAGAAGGAAAAGCTTACACTTCACTTGGTGTTTAGGCCACGGTTTGAGAGATGTGAGGGAGATGAGTTAGCAAAGTCTTTCTTTCTCCTAGAACTCTTACACTACACGGCTAGAGAAGTGAGGGAAGAAGAAGAGAGTTTTGGCTTAGTTTGCAAAGTGAGGAAGGCTCCTCTTGTGCGCACAAGATAAAGAGGAGGGAGGAAAGGTTGGAATGATGAAGCATCATGACAAATTCTGATTTCTTGTGGAAGTGGGGCTGCAAGTTTGGTCAAAACAAGCAAGGAGCTTGCTTCTTGCACACTCTAGGCGCATGCAAGGATGGTGGAAGGGGGAAATTGCCACCTTGTGCACATGCAAGGTTGGTCTCTTGGTCAACAAGCTAGGCAGATTTGTGTCATAAGAAATCTGATTTTTGAGACCTCCCTTGTGCGCCCATGATGAGGAGTATGCAGCCCAAAAGAAGGCTAAGGAGTACAAGTGTCTTCCATGCAATAAGGTTGAAGTCAAATGGTGCACATGCTAGGAGGTGAGGTGGCGGCCATGCAAGGGTTAAGTTGGAAGATTTCCTAAGGCTTATCCATCTTCCTATGCGCATGAATGAGTGGGAAAGGATAACTCTTGCCATGTGGAAGTTCCTTGCTACACAAGACAGCCTTGTAGGACAAAGCTTAAGGGAGATAAGAGTGGATGCAACATTGGGTTGATCTAGCTTGACCCAAGAACCTCTTTGGGCCATCGGCCACCACAAGGGAAAAGTCCAACAAAACAAGTTTAAAGGTGACTAATCCAACCACTAGCCCACTTCCCAAGCCCTTTAAGCACCAAAGCCTTATGACATACAATCAAATTACTCATATGATTTTAATAAAAGTTCACATGCCTACATATGTACCCTCCTATGATTTTAATTTAAATACTTCACTAACTTACCTTAGTCTCATCCAAGGGTAAAGGCCATGTAACTTCGCAAGCCACCAAACATAAACCAAAAATTCGAATTCTACACATGCATCTATATCATTATAACACTCATGTATTTTACTAATTACGTGGGATGTTACAGCTGCCAGATTTAGTTCTTCAATCTGATCAGCAATATCAACCATATTGGCTTGAGTGCTCTTTTCTTCTTATTGAACTTTTGTGGCTTCCTCTGATCTTTCTTTTGTTCCTTCTTACAATTCCTTGCACGGTGGCCAGGATTCCGACAATTGAAACAGTTGCCTTTGAACTTATTGCCCTTTCCTTGCTTAGCATTTCCATCTTCAGAATATTTCCTCTTCTTTGACTTTGATCCCTCTTCAACTACATTAACCTTGGAGATCATAGGATTGTTGCCATTCCTCTTGTCAGACATTTTATTGTCTTCTTCTATTCTCAATCTGGTAACCAGATCTTCAAGTGACAATTCCTTGGGCTTATGCTTCAGATAATTCTTGAAGTCCCTCCAAGAGTTTGGTAATTTCTCTATGAAAGCAGCAACTTGGAAAGACTCACTAAGAGACATTCCTTCTGCATGAATTTCATGCACAATCACTTGAAGTTCCTCAACTTGACTCACAACAGATTTGGAGTCTTGCATCTTGAAGTCCAACAATCTACCAACTATGAATTTCTTCAAGGCAGCATCTATTGCGTACTCGGCAAGTATACCGATCATTCCAAGTAATAAAAGTGAAAGTAAGATCGTCTCCACAGGGATTGTAGACCAAGTACTATAATAACCAGTCCCCTTAAGTTGAACGGATCAAGAAAGGTGGCAATTGTTGTAGATTTAAAACAAAAAGTAAATTAAAACGTAAATTGCGTATTTTTAGGGTTTTCTGAAAATAGATAAACAAGTTGCATAAAATTAGGTTTGGAAAAACAATTGCGAAAATACTGCGGTAAGAGTACAAATACCTTTCTGATCCTCACCTTGTAATCTGAATTTAGATTTACATGCGATTTACCCTTTGATCAAACGATTCACCATCTTTTATTTTATTGGTTAAGCCCTAATCGCTAAGTGATCTTAACCTTATTAACCCTTATTAGAACCCTAATCCCTTAGTGATTCCTTTTCGGGCTAAACACATAAATCGGTGAATATTTCACGTTTGCGATTCATGTAGCCTATCCCTAGTGCATACATGAAAAGCTATTTTCCTCCTTGTCAAGAATTAGGATTCAAAAATTCCTATTGTGAATCCTAACCCTAGCGATCTGTTAGAATGATCAGATCTAAAAGAACGAAGAGATGCAAAACGAAGGAAAATATATTCAAATAGATAAATACATATAAATTAAATCCAAACTACAAGGGGTTCACATTCAGGGTTGTGACCCTTACCACAATAAAAAGATCTAGCCAACCATATTCATGGCTGATCTCGAATATTCAACAAGAATTGTAAATTACAAACAATGAAGGAAGAACGAAGAACAAAGATCAGAGCTCTCTCCGCAGCGACGGTTCTTCCTCTAGGTCAGAAATGTGGTGTATGTCTGTCTTTGACCTAATCCTCCTTTTTATATTATTTTTCCTTCTTCTTTCCAATTTTGCCCTTGTGAAACACGGTTGTGGTTTCCGCAACTGACGCTCTCAGCGTCAGTTCCACGCTATGAGCGTGGATGCCTCTGACCTTCCATGCCACCAGCGTCAATCCCGCGCTGTGAGCGTGGATCCTTCTGGATTCCCACGCCACCAGCGTCAATCCCACGCCGTGAGCGTGGATCCTTCTGGATTCCCACGCCACCAGCGTCAATCCCACGCTGTGAGTGTGGGTCTTCACTTTGGCCAATCCTCATTTTTCTTCCAGATTTGTTTACTTTTCCAGCAAAATGAGCATAAAATCAGTTGAACACTCCTGAAATTGGAATTTAAGAAATACAACAAGAAATGTTGCCTTTTTAATGAGGAATAGCTCATTATCTTTCTCTTTTCGACTTGAATTTACTTATGTGCTGAAGGCACATCAAACAATTCCCAGATTTGAACGTTTCTGTCCCCAGCAATGTAATGAATTAAAAGAAGATTAACACTGTGAAGAAATACATGAATATATACATCTTGAGAAATTAAACTGCTCTGTATGTATAACTTCTGGTACAATAATGCTCTTCAGTTGTATCAAGAATTTAAATCCTAGCTTGAATGTCCCTCACTAGATACATACATTCTCATCACTCAGTGTTTGAGGGTTTTGCACTCATTCCATCAGTGTAGCAGTAATTCCATCATCTTGAACATATTCTCAAATTCCTAAAAATGAGGAACCCATTTTCCATGCATAGACTGATCAAAAGGTCTTTGATAAGTTAAAACTTGGTCTGGTTTGGGGTAGGAATCTTTTGGTTAGAGGCTGATTAATTTGGAGAGACTGAATTCTTAAGATTTTGACATTACTTCCTTCTCACCTCTTCAATTCTGCCATTCTGACATTTTTGAGATCCTTTTTCCCTTTTTCACTACCTTTTCATCTTTTTGTTTTCTTTTCCCTTCTGAGCTACATTTTAACTTCTCAGACCATTCTCTTTTCCTTTACTTAACTTTTTCTTTTCTGAGAAAGACTTTGATTTTAATCTTTGGAATCAGCATTTCAATCTCTCTTAAAGTCTGTCAATGAGACATGGTTAAGCAACTTTCACAAGGTGATTGAACAAATTGGTCTCAGGCTCAAAAGGGTTTAACAATGGATGATTTTCTATGTAGGCTATTTGGCTCTAAGCTAACAAGAATAAATGCCTTTATCATATCAGTCATGCATGCAAGCCAGAGAAACAATTCAAATTCAAGAAAAACTAATACAGTGAGGTCTCTCTAAATAATTATTTCTGTTTAAGCTCAATCCTCACAGCTGTTTTTCAAACTAGAACCTAATTTCTAGAATTCACATCAAGCATTATTTCAGAAAAATTCACCACAGAGCAGTTATACAGAAAAGCAGACATTATTCTCAGATTATATAAACAAATGAATATTTCACAAATATCATGCTCTTGATGATTCACTTCACAATAAGACTAAGCAAGTTTGTCAAACCTGAGATTGCTTGTTCAGAAATTCAAGTTTTTTTTTTTAACAAAAATAAAAGAAATAAATAGAAAAGAATAAATAATAACAGCAAAAGTTGAAATATCTCCCTTTTTCCAATTAGATTTTCTGTTTCCATTCTGTTGTGTTCCACATTTAGCAGGTCTCGCATATACAGCATGCGACCCCACAAAAACTTGTTGCGTACTCGGCAAGTATACCGATCGTTCCAAGTAGTAAAAGTGAAAGTAAGATCGTCTCCACAGGGATTGTAGACCAAGTACTACAATAATTAGTCCCCTTAATTTGAACGGATCAAGAAAGGTGGCAATTGTTGTATATTTAAAACAAAAAGTAAATTGTGTATTTTTAGGGTTTTCTGAAAATAGATGAACAAGTTGCATAAAATTAGGTTTGGAAAAACAATTGCGAAAATATTGCGGTAAGAGTACAAACACCTTTTTGATCCTCACCTTGTAATCTGAATTTAGATTTACATGCGATTTACCCATTGATCAAACGATTCACCATCTTTTATTTTATCGGTTAAGCCCCAATCCCTTAGTGATGTTAACCTTATTAACTCTTATTAGAACCCTGAACCCTAATCCCTTAGTGATTCCTTTTCGGGTTAAACACATAAATCGGTGAATCTTTCACGTTTGCGATTCATGTAGCCTATTCCTAGTGCATACATGAAAAGCTATTTTCCTCCTTGTCAGGAATTAGGATTCCAATATTCCTATTGTGAATCCTAACCCTAGCGACCTGTTAGAATGATCAGATCTAAAAGAACGAAGAGATGCAAAACGAAGGAAAATATATTCAAATAGATAAATACATATAAATTAAATCCAAACTACAAGAGGTTCATATTCAGGGTTGTGACCCTTACCACAATAAAAAGATCTAGCCAACCATAGTCATGGCTGATATCAAATAATATTCAACAAGAATAGTAAATTACAAACAATGAACGAAGAACGAAGAACGAAGATCAGAGCTCTCTCCGCAGCGACGGTTCTTCCTCTAGGTCAGAAATATGGTGTATGTCTGTCTTTGACCTAATCCTCTTTTTTATATTATTTTTCCTTCTTTTTTCCAATTTTTCCCTTGTGAAACACGGCTGTGGTTTCCGCAACTGACACTCTCAGGGTCAGTTCCACGCTATGAGCGTGGATGCCTCTGACCTTCCATGCCACCAACGTCAATCCCACGCTGTGAGCGTGGATCCTTCTGGATTCCCACGCCAGGAGCGTCAATCCCATGCCATGAGCGTGGATCCTTCTGGATTCCCACGCCACCAGCGTCAATCCCACGCTGTGAGCGTGGGTCTTCACTTTGGCCAATCATTATTTTTCTTCGAGATTTGTTTGCTTTTCCTGCAAAATGAGCATAAAATCAGTTGAGCACTGCTGAGATTGGAATTTAAGAAATACAACAAGAAATGTTGCCTTTTAATGAGGAATAGCTCATTATCTTTCTCTTTTTGACTTGAATTTACTTATGTGCTGAAGGCACATCAAACAATTCCCAGATTTGAACGTTGTTGTCCCCAGCAATGTAATGAATTAAAAGAAGATTAACACTGTGAAGAAATACATGAATATATACATCTTGAGAAATTAAACTGCTCTGTATGTATAACTTCTGGTACAATAATGCTCTTTAGTTGTATCAAGAATTTAAATCCTAGCTTGAATGTTCCTCACTAGATACATACATTCTCATCACTCAGTGTTTGAGGGTTTTGCACTCATTCCATCAGTGTAGCAGTAATTCCATGATCTTGAACATATTCTCAAATTCCTAAAAATGAGGAACCCATTTGCCATGCCTAGACTGATCAAAAGTTCTTTGATAGGTTAAGACTTGGCCTGGTTTGGGGGTAAGAATCTTTTGGTTAGAGGCTGATTAATTTGGAGAGACTGAATTCCTAAGATTTTGACATTACTTCCTTCTCACCTCTTCAATTCTGCCATTCTGACATTTTTGAGATCCTTTTTCCCTTTTTCACTACCTTTTCGTCTTTTTGTTTTCTTTTCTCTTCTGAGCTACATTTTAACTTCTCAGACCATTCTCTTTTCCTTTACTTAACTTTTTCTTTTATGAGAAAGACTTTGATTTTAGTCTTTGGAATCAGCATTTCAATATCTCTCAAGATGTGTCAATGGGACATGGTTAAGCAACTTTCACAAGGTGATTGAACAAATTGGTCTCAGGCTCAAAAGGGTTTAACAAAGGACAGTTTTCTATGTAGGCTATTTGGCTCTAAGCTAACAAGAATGGCAAAAAAAATTAAATTAATGCAATTTAATTAAAAAATTACGCATTTAATGCAGTTTTGAGGTATTTACAGATGTAATGGAGCATGTAACGCCCATTTTGGGCGTCACATGTGACGCCCCATTGGGGCGTCTCTCATGAAGGAGAAGAAGCCCCACTGTGGCGTCACATGTGACGCCCAAAAAGGGCGTTACATGCTACATTACTATAAATACCCCTTGTCTTGTTACCGAAAAAAAAATACCCCTTGTCCCTTTCATACTCCTCACTCATTCACATCTCTCTAACCTCTCTCTAACCTTTCTCTAACGAACATTCCTAGCGAAGCTCTGCCAACTTAGATAAGGTCCTAATACCTCTTATGTATACGTTTAAATTACGGTGGTAGTTAGTAATGCATGTTAGGATTGATCGTATATTAGAGACTGAGAACATTAGGATAGTCAATTAGAAACTTTGTGCAATGCCATGAATGTTTTAATTTTACTTCCCTTTTTTGTTACGTAGTTATTATTATTAATATTTAATTATGCATTACGATTTAGCGTAGTAATTAGTGATTTAGAAAATAGTAGTAAGTGTTCTGTAAGAATTATATTACTTTTGTCCAATGTTTTTTATTATTTAATTACAAATAAATGATTGTACCACGAATTAACATTATTTCATTAATTTCGATAGCAGTAATAAAAATGACGCATATGCTTAAAATATCTGATAACAAATTATTTCATTGCTTAAATAAATTGTAAATAAAATGGGTCATTACATGTGATTAATTTAAATGTTATTTTATATTATATAGTTTAGGGTAATGGCTGAGTCATCATCTTCATCCGGTTCTGCTTCGGATGTAGAGCCCACCGATCCCAGCATGTATATCATACCTGGGCCATACAGATGGGAGGTCCTCCGTAAGAGGACACAAAAGGCTCATATTTCACAGCGGGTGTGGAATACGGAGCATGTACGAAAAATAAAAATGAGGTGTGGGAAGCCGTCTGGGGGGCCACCTCTAGGCGCTATCCCAGAGGTTGTCGCAGACTACTTGACGCAGGCCGGATTCATACATGTCGCCCGGATGCGCCATATTCAGGTATGCATTTTACATTGATTTGTATTTATGTTATTATTCAATATCATTCGTTAACATGCTCTAATTGCATAATTTATCACAGATTGATGCCCCTTTGATTAGTGCTCTGGTCGAGAGGTGGAGACCAGAGACACACACTTTCCACATGACCCAAGGTGAGATGACGATCACCTTGCAAGATGTGGCAGACATCTTGGGGTTGCCTACTGACGGGGATGTCATCATCGGATCCACTTCTGAGGATTGGCCCGCTGTTTGTGGGGCTGTATTTGGCGTTGTTCCACAGCAAAATGAGTTCCATAATTCTGGCGACTTGCGTATATCATACTTAGATCGGTTATATACCCGGTGGATTGATCATGAAGGGAATCATGCTGCCGAGATATACTTCACAAAGGCGCATATCGCCAGGATGCTGGGTACTTGGTTGTTGTCGGACAAGTCTGGAGGCAGCAATTTCGGTTGTCGGCTAGTCCCGCTGCTTGGGGGAGGATTTGATGATATTGGCCGATACAGCTGGGGATCTGCGGTTCTGTCACACCTGTTCAGGAATTTGTGTGAATTGACAGATCTCGATCGTACTGACATGGGTGGTTGCCATATTCTCCTTCAAATCTGGGTATGGATACGATTCCCACCCATTGCTCCGCCACTTCCTCCTCATCCAGAGTCGGGCACGCATTATGGTTGCCGATATACTTAGTTAAACATATATAATTTCGATAATGATTTATCAAATATACTGTAACGCCCTCCCTTGTATGCATCCAAGAGAGTCGTTTGCTAAGCGGAATTAGAGTCTTTAACGTCACATAAGCTAACCGAGATTCTTATTCTAAAAGTAAGTCCGAAAAGCGTTTCAAATTTCTTATCACCTCTGTTTGGGTGATGAAAAAAATATTTCAAGTGATTTAGAAAGAGCACGTTGGGGGCTTCGCATGCATATAAAATAATAGTAAATCGGAGTTCGTTTGCTCATAAAAACACCACCCGTAAGGTGCACTGTAAAAATTTCAGCACTTAAGTCTTTCAAAAATTCCTTTCACAAACGTTTTCCAAGACAGCCGCTGTTCATAAAAGTTCAAGGTAAAATAGAGATGATAAAGTCTACAGTCATCCAAGAGTACCAAAATATTAAGCATTACAGTCATCCAATCAATCAAACAGTAACAGTGAAAGTCCATGCATCAGCAAGCAACAGCAAACATCACTCCTTCAAATGCTTTTACGTCCTCCTGCCATTTAGGAAAATAGCAGCCCCGAAGGGGTGAGAATAATCCCAGTAGTGTGGCAACAAAACCAATAATATAACAGTATTAACTAGGCACAAAATCATAAACAGTCACTTCAACATATCCTTGTTCCTTTTCCTTTTTCCTTTTCATCATATTCATATATATTGCGTATATAACGCCTTTCCTTTGCGCTTTTAGCACCGTCGTGCGCGCACTTCACAGTGGATATCATATACACATGGCACCTGAGCTCGGTGGATTCCAACTGTGGGCCTATGCGGACTGATGCCAAGTGTCCCATACCCTGGTACCTTAGGGATGCCTATATGATGCTTGCTCAAACACATGGTCCTGTACATAACTATTCTAAAAGCAAGGCCTATATGATCTTGGTACATGCATGCCATGCTATGCTTTCACACACAAAGCATAAAAATAAATGCGGTATGATGTAAGGTGCATGCTTATATACTTTTCATATAGCCATCACGGCACATATACTTGTCATATACGTTATGCTGCCACATAACAACTT
>JAVKPL010015908.1:0-13541 GCA_032173675.1 Gastrolobium villosum
GGGTACCTCGGAAGGTAACCCACCCTTTCCTTTCTTTTAACTCGGCACCACTTCGAGCCGTATAAACATCAAAAAAGAAATAAAAAAAGGGAGACTGTACAGGGAAGGAAGAGGTAAGAGCACAATTGCTCAAAACCACGGATAAAAGCCCATGAGTTGGGGTGAAGTTGTGAGGGCGCCACTCTAATCCGACGCAGCACAGCCATTTGGAAATCTGTGAACGGAAGCCGAATTCCGACTTTAGTGACCAGATCCCGGTAGAAAAAGAAGAAACAGGGCTCATCCGATATGGGGCCTGCGCATACCGGATAATCACCCGGTGGAAGAAGGTCGACCCCGTCAGGATTCCCAAGAGGAAGCTGGGAGACGTCGGCGGGAGTCATTATAGACCGCATATGAAGGATTTCCTGAAGAACCCATTCATCGACATCAGAATTGTCCATTGTCAGGTCCCTGGAACACGAAGGAGTTGGATCAGAAATATAATCAACCTGACTTGACCCAGAATCATCCAAATCAGATGGAACGGGCCTGGACTCCAAGAAAAAGGGATAGAGTCATCAGAACTACTAAGGAGATCGACAAAAGGCACCTGACTGGATACCGAGTCATCAAAATTAGAAGGGACTTCCGACTTGGGAAAACCCAGGTCGGATGAAGAAATGCTGGAAGAACTATTACTCAATTGGAAAGGTGGGATCCGATCTAAAACAGACCCCGAGCCTTGTCCAAACGGTGGAGGAGGAAGAATAAAGGACAAAGGAACTGGTTCAGAAAAGGAACTCGATCTAGAAATTGAAGCTTGAGGAATCGAGGAGGACGCACCTCTAGTAAAAGATGGTTGGGTGTGTTCACCCCTGCGTCCCCTCCGACCTCTACCTCTCCTACCACGAGCACCTCTGGAGGTCTGACGACCTCCTCGGTGACTTCGGAGAAGCTGCTGGAGCCTCTCCTCTTCGGTATACTCTCTGCCATAAAACCAATACTGAACAGATCGTGGCAACCTACCTATCATCTCCTCAGACACCTCTCTATTACCATTTCGGCCACTAGAACTACCAGGAGTGTCCATTACCCACTTGAAGAGTGGGTAAGACAGGAAACACTCCTTACCAACTAGAAAACGAACAACCAAAAAAAGAGGAAATAGAAATCTACAAGGGAAAGAGAAAATTACCTGGTGGAAAACTGAGGAGAAGAAATGCGAATGAAGAACGCTTTGACAACAGGAGAAACACGCAAAAAACCCTATGAGACGCGTATGTGAGCAGGAAGTAAGAAAGGAAGGACAGTGGCGAACTGATACAAATATATAGAGCTGAAGGAAGTGGAAGCGCAAAGGCCAAAGGATGGTCTTCGAAGCGTCTGGGGCATCAGGGGCAAAAGGGGATTTTCGCCGCCCTGCACACCCTGCACGCCCTGCATTTCCTGCCTTCATTTAATGATCTCAATCATGGCCTATCCTAGGCTCAGTGTAGTGCTCCCTGCCCAATGCGCAGGACTGCCAGTAAATGGAGTGCACGTGTCCTGTTATAACCGTCACTGCAGGAATAAGACGAAAGGACAGAAAGTGGTAATGAAACGAAAGGTCAGAAAGCTGAAAGGTCATGTCAATAGTTCCGACATTCAAAATCCGCTGACCTCACCAATTCTGTCAAAAATCATAACAAGATTCGAATGGAGTTACGACCTCCGACATAGTTGACACATGGGGAATAAATGGCAAGGTCAAGAATGACCAATTAATCCAGAGATCATCTCGGCATTCCGACTTACGGAATCCCGAGCTGGGGGGCAACTGTTACGGATGAAGCTCCGCTGAACCGCCGCCCTGGAATATCTCGTCAAGAGATACTGCCAAATCTCAACTGCTGAAACAAACTAGTTGAGGCCGACTAAGTCGGACGGAATCTCAACAGTGGGAGCTCAGCAACCAAGCCAGGTATCCCTATAAATAAGAGCTCAGACATCCCAGGTACACACCTCTGAATCGCCTAGCTTATTCCACTCATTGTGCACACACCACCCCTTGGTTGTAAAGCCTATTGCTGGTGCGCAGTGATTGGGACCTCGGCGTATAGCCTAGTACATCAGGCATATACATCATCTCTGAGCGCATACCATCCGGTATAGCAATACGGTCTACCTCGGACCTAACATATTCTATACGGGCCAAGCCTATTTATGCTAAAGTCTGGCTTGGCCTAGCCCATTTACACCCCTTCCACCAATCAACTACTTTTCCAAATTCTTCATTTTGGGCTTCCGTTTTGATTCTTCCGGCCACTCTCATCTCACCGCCGCTGCCACCACCGATCATCACGGTGGCGTGTGGTCCCCCCAGCTCCACCTGGCCTCAGGTTCAATCATTTTATTTTTAATTTTTTAATCTGGGTAATTTGTTTTGTTCATTTTGCTGGGGATTGATTTTCCCCCCTTTGTTTGGATTCCATTTTCATTTTGAAGCAAAAAAAAAAACCCTATTTTTTGATTTTTTTTTTTTTTTGGGGCGATCTTTGAAGAAATAAAGTTGGAGTTTTGATTTTTGTTTTGAGAGCTTAAATTGTCAAATGCCCTATTTGTTTCGATTTCATTGTTTATTGGAAAATTTGAACGATTTTTCGCTTTGGGATGGATTTGGCCTATTAAGAAGTCCAATTCTCCAATTTGAATTTCGATATTCTTTATCGTTCGAACTAGTCACACTGGGTGGGTAAATATCTTATGCCTACGTTAACGATTCTCAATTCCCTAACACTGTTGCAGAAATTTTCATTTTTTCCAATTCGTGGGTGGGTCTTAATTCCTCGAATTGTTTGCGCCTGCAACTGCCCCACACTCAATTATTATTAGTGTTTGTATCCATTTGATTAATATACGTTTTTGTTTGTTTTTAAAAAAAAAAGATTAGGTTGGATTATGAAATTTGTTGAAAAACCTTACACAAAAAGGAAATTAACAACTATTCAGTCGATGCCTAAATCTGAGTCATAAAAATAATTCCATTTATAACCAAATAAAAGTAGAAAGAAAAAGAAAATTATCATTTTGCAAGGAGCTTAAACTTTGGTATATATATAGGTATAGCTTTTCTAGCATGATGGCCTTGGAGGAGCATAAATCTATACTGAAACTGTGTTAAAGGGTTTGACTAAAATTATAATTTTTGTTCTCCAAATATCCCTTCCCTTTTAGCTTACTCAGGTGAAGGTACAGGTTGGGTTGCGAGCAACATTAGTGCAGCAAATGTATCAGGTGGTAGCAAAGCATAAATTGGGTTGCCAGACACTTAGTTCTGAATTCCCTCCCTAACCTGAAGTAACCAAATTGAGTGTTAGAAGCACAAACAAAGATATATTTGTGAATGACATATTTGAGTTTCTTATTCTTTTACCAAGGTAAATGGCAAATTGCTGAAGTGGACTGCTGGGGGAAGTTTAGCGAAGCTGATGTAGGATCAAAGCTGGATGATTAAATCCATAGCAGACAAGAAACATAGAGAGAGAATAGGATGGGCTGAGAGTTATGAACACAGCCAAAAGAGGTCCGGTCTCTGGTTAACAACCAGGAAATTAGACAAAAAGTTTCTGTTAATAATCAGTAGTTTCTTCCATTCCACCATGTTCCCCTTGATTAGTGGGCTCAGTACCATAAAAGTATTTTTCCATCATCTCCATCTTCAAATTCATCCTCTAGTCAACCTTACTGAATGTTCTTTACAGTTTGGATTGTGGTCACCTTTTGGAATCATCATACAAGATTCCACTTGATTTCTTGCAGATTTCTCACTTTTGCATAAGTTGCACAATGTGTTTTTTATCTTTTTATTTTTTTGAGCTTGGGTAAGCCTAAGAACTTGAATTGTGGAGAAGCACATTGGAATCTAAAGGATTCACATTAAGTCGAAGCAAGATTGAGTATCTGAAGTGTGAGTTTTCTCTGGTAAGAGATGTAGACCAAGATCCTGTGCATCTAAGTGGTCAAAAGGTACCCAAGAAAGACGCCTTTAAATACCTGGGCTCCATTTTGCAAAAAGGTGGAGAGATTGATGAGGATGTAAACCATAGAATCAGAGCAGAGTGGATGAAATGGCGCAGTGCATCTAGGTTTTTGTGTGACCGCAAAATCCCCCTTAAGTTAAAAGGAAAATTCTATTAAACAACAGTAAGACCTGCAATGCTATATGGAGCTGAATGTTGGCTAGCACATAGGCAACATGAGCATAAAATGGGAGTAGTAGAGATAAGGATGTTAAGGTGGATGTGTGGTTATACGAGGATGGATAAGATAAGAAATGAAGATATTCGACGAAAGATAGGAGTACTACCGGTGGCTGAGAAGATGAGAGAACATAGATTGAGGTGGTTTGGGCACGTAATGAGAAGGCCCCTGTATGCTCCCGTAAGAACAGAAGTGTGTTATCAAGAGCTCAACACAAAAGCTATAAGCATGGTGGAGGGTTAGACCCGTTGTTATTCCTATGTTCCAGATGGTCCCTTTTTAGTCCTTTTCCTCTTCATTTCCCCCTCTTCTTCTTTTCCCTTTCTTTTTTACTTATATATATATATATATATTATTACTATTTTTTTATTTTTTATTGTTTCAACCTTTTTGTATCTTTTATTTGGGTTCATTTACCACCGACCCCAATTAATTTGGGATAAAGGTGTTGTTGATGTTGATGTTGATGTTGGGTAAGCCTAAGAACTCTTGTTCTATGTGCTACCTATAACACCTCACAATTCTAAAATTAAGTAATTAAAATATTAAATGAGTGATTAAGTGAAGAATTAGTGAAAATCCTAAAGATTAAGCCAAAATACAAAGAAAGGGCAAAATGGTAATTAGCCATGCACGCAACCCTAGGAAGATAAAAATTGAGTAGAAGGTCTCAGATGATAAAAATAAGCCTGGAAATGGATTCAGAACGAAAAATTGATTGGATAGGCAAGTTTCAGAAAAATTAGTGAATAGTGTTTTTCGCGGGTAAAAATACCGCAGTAAGATTGCACCGTAAAACGTGCCAGTGGAATTTTGAGCTCTAGGTTTCAAATATGTTTATAAATGGTCTATAGAAATAAGAAATGTGATTTCTGGAAATATTCGATGGAATTAAGTCAGTTTTGAGAAGCGTGCCAACGGCGCGCGCAATAGCGTAAAACAGTGTTTTCCCCGAATGGCCGGAAAACTCCGGATTCATCTGATCAAGTATAATTAAAGGACATTATTTAATGTCAAAAATTAGAATTTATAAATAAGTTTTGAATGTACGGACGTTTAGTGAAATCAGAGGGTAATTCGGATGAGTTTTAAATCGCGTGGGACCCACCCCACTTGAAAGTCACTTAAGCCACCTCACCATATGACTATTCATGATCTTCTCTCTCCCCTCATTCTTCCAAAACGCAGCAGCCCCCCTCCCTTGCACCATTTGAGTTCAAATTTTCTTCCTCTCATAACTTCATCATTTCTTAACCGAATCGAACGATTCTTGTCTTGAAATTCGATGGAAACGATCATCCGAACCCGTTCCACTGATTAGTTTCCCTCAAAACCCTCTCTATTATGAGATAAAGGGCATATACAGCCACGAAAATGTTGAGATTTTTGTGAATTTGGAGTTGATTTCTTGAGCCATTGCTTGTGGAGTTCTAGGAGGAGTCTTGTGACGCAATTGTGGGTAAGTTTTAACACCTCTCATGGATTGATTTGAAGATTTATTTTTGAAATTGTTTATGAACCCTAAAGAGGGCTTGTTTGATTTGTGGTGTTAGAGAGCTCAAATGGAAAATGTCTATTAGATGATAATGTCTTAGAATGATGTATTAAAGCTAGAAATGCTATGAAAATTTTTGGTGAAAAATGTTGATTTTAACTTAGTAAAATTTTGAGGTGTCAAGACTTTAAACTTTGAAAATGTGTTAGGAGTGTATTGGTGAGTGGTTGTATGATTGTATGATGATATAATAGGATTATATGAGGTGTGGAGTCGTTAAAATTGATGGAAATTCCTTAGATGTGAATTAGTGAGCAAATCGGCCTTTAGGCAAAAAGAGGTAAAATGATATTGTGTAAATTGCATGGATGATGTTTCATGCTTTAAATGGTAATTAGATGGGTTGTGTTGTGAATGTAAAGTGGAAGAATCAATGAAAAATAATGAGTGGTGTCATTTGGCATAAAAGAGCCTAGAGTGAAAGATTTAGCAAACGATGCGTAAAAGACGTAAAACGGAGAAATGACGATTGAATTAGCCTTTTGGCAACCTATTGAAGTGTAATAAAATGAGAAAGAAAATTTAGAAAAATAAATCCCTAAATAACACTAATATGGCTGAACCACCAAGTGGGAAAAAAGGGGATTTTGGTGTTTTGCGTTTTGTCGTAATTTGACGTAAACTGACGGCTATGCATGGTTGTATAGGTTGCCGTACGTGGATATAAACTTGGAACAGTAAAACAGTGGATTGCCCTTGGTTTTGAATCAAGTGGATTGAGGTAAGTGATGTGGTTTACACATGATATGTTTAAATTCATGAGTGGATTCAAGGTTCTAAGTGTGTGGAATGGTCCTCTGTGTAGGCGTTCCCGGAGAATCAAGCTGTAAGTGGAGTTTTGCGGAGCTCAGTGGACGGATAAAAAGAAAGGTAACCTCTTGGTACTGGGGCTTGTTCCCCTTTTGTGTTCCACCTTGCTAGTTGATGGCAATGGTAGGAAATGTGTATGAGTAGTGTAGAACAGCATGAGCATGCATGTGCATTATCACAGTGGGTACTTATGTACCAGATCTCTGGCCAGTAGATATTTTTAGCCTTCGGGCAAGTGTTTCCGGACTACCACTGGATAGGTCTCCGAGAGGGAGTTCCAGTTGACCCAGGGTCGTGGTGTGTTATCCGGATAGGAGCACACTAGGTAGTCTCGGGTGTATATGGTTGGAAGGGGTACCTTGGTGGGTTGTTCTCTGAACACGCCAGGGGTAGTACCCATAGGCGTATAGCCGAGGACATGGCGTGGTATTGGTAGCTACCATCCCGCATGTCGTAGTTGTTCTGATATATATCCCCCTTTCTCTAAATCCCTTGCTTTATCCCGTTTTATAACAGTGATGTTGTTTTATATTATTGATATACATCGAAGTGAACCATTGGGCGAAGTTTTCTCCAGAACCTCTTGGTTACTGAGATATATTCGTATATCTCACCCCGTCTCGGGGCATTTATTTCAGGAGGTAGCAGTGGCACAGGAGTGGCGGGCAAGAGGCCCTTAGGAAGATCATGAAGTGTTGTCATTAATTATCCATGATCATGTCATTTTAGTTATGAATTCATTTGTTAAGTAAAGTTGTAATATGTGGATTATTGTAAATTGAAGTTAAAGTGTAAGTGTAATTGTAATTCAGTATTGTAAATGTACCATGGATGTATGTAATATGATGGAAGGGCTTTAGGCCTATTATAGGTTTATGATTATCCGTATTATGTTTTATGCATGAAATTGAAAGTAAACTGTTTATGTTTTAAGTGTATGCTGGATTGGGTTGTAAGTGCCCCAAGGCGTTGTTGGACCTTGTGTGTGCCACCCATTGGATTTTGCTGGATTTCAGGTGTAATAGTGGTGTTAAACAGGTTATGAAAATTTGGGGATTCTTGGAAATACAAAGGAAACTCTGGCGAATTTTCTGTAGAATTGGCAGTTTTTGGGTGAACTTTGGAGGAGCGTATCTCTCTCCATAGTGGTCCGATTGGGACGTGCCATACGCCATTTTGAAGCTTAAGATGTTCCCTACGTTGTGTCAAAAGCCTAGGTTCATTGGTGGTGTGCGCAGCCCATGGGGGCTGTTGTCACGCACTGCCCTGTTCTGGCCAGCACCAGTGGGCAGATTCGGGTCTGTGTTGGGAAATTAATTCCCGCTTCGTTACTTGGTCAAATTAAGCGTACGATATATCAAATCGAAGTTTGAGGTGTCTAGTTTATGGTGTAAAAGTTTGAGAGGCAGTGTCCTTGTGGTTAGGTGCAGTTTATTCCGTGAAGTTTGGACGTTTTAGGCTGTTTCGGAGTTGGTAGGCAATGTTGTTTGTCCAACTTCAAACGGCGATAACCGGAGCTCACGAGCTCGGAATTGAGTGTGTGATAGCTTGATAGAAAGGTAAGTGAATAAGGAAAAAAGATAACCTGGAGTTTAAGTTTGGATTTTTATTTTGTGTTCGTAGAAAAACAGATTGGCAAATCTTGTTAAGTGGTAAAAACGTAAAAGTGAGGAATTGGCTAAGTGGGTTTATGGGAACCCCTTAGTATCTTGTAGGTAATAAAATAAAGTGTATAAATAGTTAAGAAAGTCTTCCGCTAGTGTTTCAGTTACGGTCACAGCTTTTTATTATCACGCTTTTTATACTTTTACTGTTCGCGTAATAATCGGAAAAAGTTTATTCTCATTTTTATAAATGAACTGCTGTGATTGTAACTGCGCTTAATATCATAATTAATGTTAACAATACCGGTACGTAACGGGCTGTTACATTTTATGGTATCAGAGCAGTTTTGTTAGGGAACTCTGATAATATATATATAGATGTGTTATGTGCTACATAGTTGTATGTAGATTCTTATCGATTACTGTATATGTAATTCCTTAGTGTGGGTCTGATCAACCTATTCCTTTGTGTTACATGTGTGGTCATCGTAAGAAGCCTGCGTAGTAACCTTGGAGCACCGAATGTGAGTATTTAGCCTGATGTTGTGGCTGCAGTGTCAACTGCTCCATGGACAAAGGACGGCAGTAAGTCAAGTATGAATATTAGAAGGCATAAAAGAACAAACATAAATGTTATATCCGACTTCGATGAAAGTCAAGAGAAAAGTGTATTATAAGCAACAGTGATGTACAATTTATGATATGTACAATATGAGCATAGACGAACTTTGCAGTACTATGAAAGATAAACATATAACAGAGATGAGCTTATGAGATTGGTGAAATTCCAAGTATATGTGTAGTATAGTAAGACAGTTATGTACCAGTGGTCTTGGTGAATAGACTTCATCAAGGCGAGAGGTTTTGAACCTGAAGAATTATTGAGAAAAGGGAACAGATATTCGTATGCGTGAGTTAAACACGTCATGTTTGATTAGCAGTTATGAGACCAGGACAAGTGCGGTGCACTTGAATGAATTGGGATGGTCCAAGCAGAGAAGCAAATAGAATATTCGATGAGTAATCCTACGAGATTTAACCACTTGAAAGTATGATGCTGGTAGATTGGTAATGTGAGAGATATTGAAATATGGGAGTAAATTCCATAAAGAGGTAGTGTTGACTAAACACAAGTGAGGTGAACTAAGGATGAGTATATTATTATGTGTAATATGTATGAGGAAAAGTGAAGGAATTGCCATGGATAACACAAGATCTATGTACCATGAAGACACTATTGCAGTTAGTGGAGGTCGACTCAGATTGGCAGGCGTATCAGTGATAAAGGAACAGGATGGTTGAGATGTACAGTCATTGTACGAAAGTAATGAGAATTGTAAAGAAATTATGATCTTATGGTATATGTATAAGTACTACTAAGAGTAGTGCGCTTATGAAAGTATTGGTATTTGATACGGAGGGACAGACAGAGTAGAGGTAATTTCAAGGTAAAGGGATATTTTACAACCACCAAAGGTGGAAGTGATCAGGAAAATTGATGAGTTGCTCTACAGTATTGAGCATATGTTATGTGAGCCGTGACGGGCAATGGACTAGAACGGTGGCATAAGTTGTGAGTTATTGTTGTATAACAATAAGGTGAGATGGTATAATTAGTGAATGAATGAATGTAAAGCTTAATGTGAAATCAAGTGATTAGTATACGAACCAAGTGACAATAAAGTGCGAAAGTAAGAGGGTAATGAAAGAACTGATGTGTAAAGTGTGCAGAGAGTGTGGAATATTGTGGTCAGCAAGAGAGTTAATGTGTAATTCAAGATGAAAATGATAAGATTTGTTAGTGAACTGAGGTATAAAATTCAGTGCAAGGAATGAGGTGAAGTAGTTATCTGTGATTCGACGGAAATGATTGGAAGATCCCTGTGTGATGGGAAATGTGAAACTTATACTGAGAAATTGAGATGTGTACAGAACTTTGAGAAAATTTAGCAATTATGGATTAGGGATTATGTTATAAACCATGGCAAGTGATTAGTCAAAGTAAAAGAGTAAACAATCTGTGAGAAGAATAAGCAAGGAAGAGATAATGGACTACGGACTGAACGGTAACAAGACAAAAGGAACTATTACGAGTTAGAAGATGTGTACGAAATTACGAAGAGAATGTGGATTATTATAACCATGATTATGTTATAAACCAGGTCAGAGGGGTAACCGAAACGAAAGTAAACTACCAGTGAGAAGAATGACACGAGAGAGTAAGATGAATTAACTTATATGTAACAGGTGTATATTATACCACTACGACTAAGTATGGGGGCAGCCTATGTGGTAATACAGAACAGTTTTGATGTTATATACAGAGGTGATACAGACACCAAATGGATTGGGTTCATGTGTGATCGGGAGTGCACGGTGTACCAGTTTGCTGTTATATACAGATGTATTATGAGTATAAATTTCTCTGTGCACTGGGGGCATGTAATATGATTTGATAGTAGGGAGATCTCAGTGGGGGCCTATGTGCCAGGAGTGTATAGCTATCTCGGTGCGGGTTAAGTTCCCGGAGACTAGTAGTATTTGATATGAGTAATGAGAAACGAGGAAGTATTCCACATTGGTGTAACGGTTAGTATGGTGGAGATAATTTATGTAATTGCTCAAAGAAGAAACATTTGGGGGGATGCCTTAGAATAGAGACAGCTAGTAGTAAGTCGTTTTTACGGCATGGATCATATGGGTGGATTCTCTGATCTGTGAGTCATGGCATCTGGGGCCCTTAGGATAGCAAGAGCTCGAGGGGTTAAACCTGTGAATGTTGTTACCCACTGTATTGGGAGAGTTTTTCCATATGGTTAACGCAAGATGCGAGGTTATATATTTGTAAATGGACAATAGTATGTCAGGTTTGGATATAAGAGTTGTGGCTTAGTGTGCAAGAACTTCGAAGTGTGATAGTGAAGCACTATTGTGGGTGTAAAGAAAGTTTGATGAAATAAATTTTGTCTCTAAGTGAAGTAGTAAGTTAGTTGGAACCCTCGTCTTATGACCAAAAAGGGATGATAAGTGAGTTAAAGTTGACAGAATGAGTAAGTGTCCTTCTAGGAAGGCTAGTGATGATCAAGATTTCAGGTTAAAACAGTAAAGTGTGAGCCCTAAGGAAAAGATAAATTGAAATAGAGTCAAGTGCGAACGTGTATTCATAGGTGGGAACTATAGTTGTAATTGATTACCAAAAAGTGAATAGCTTGGTTTTGCTAGTAAAGTAGATCGAGAAATGTTGTATGTAATCGCATATGCCACTTATGGTGGAAAGTGTGTGGAAAAGGCACAATGTTGATGATGTTTTGATTAAGTACTAATGAGGTATGGACTAGTGTTAGTGGTAATTTTGAATATTCTGAGAAACTGATATACCAACTGGTGGTAAATTGTAGAAGTGGTAGCAATGATGGAATGAATTTTAAGTGAATTGATAGTTGGGTGTCAAGGATTCCTAGTGAATAGGACTTGTATATGAGAGATATGGCATGTTGAATAGTCCATCAGTTAATAGTGAAGTGGGTCGGAAATTGATTTGTTCCAAAGTGTTAAGTGGAAGTGAGTAAAGCTATAAGTAATAGTGTTTTGAGTTTGACATCCAGGATTAAATGATGATGATTATGAGAAAGTAGTATAAATGAGTGGAACATAAGGTTAAGTTGTAACATCGAAGTGGAATGAAAGTTGAAAATAGTTAGTGGGTGAAAATATTAAGCATGAGTCCTCGATATGGAGGTCATCGATGAGTGTTGTGTTTAGACTGTGAGAGGTCTGAGTATGGAATTGAGCTGACTGAGTGGATAAAATTGAGATGGTTCAGTTAACGAAAATAGTAACAGTGAGAGAAAATTATGAATATGATTACTACATGGGAAGATTCAGGAGTGTGTGTGGTTAAAAGACCTTAAAAGGTTAATCGAAGAGATAAACTATTGTGAGGGTTGTTAGTTTCGTATCACAAGGAGAAAATATAGTAGTGAGTACCTAAGAAGAGGTGAAGACACGTGACAAGGAAAAATAAGGTATATGAGTATAGAAATTAATGTGAGTCGAAATCATAAGAAACGACAAAGTGCCCTTGAAACTAGAAAGGATGTGCTTCGGTGAAAGCTAAGAAAACAACTAAATCATAAGAGTAGTAACAGTAATGGAAAGGACTAGTATGTCTGAGTACGGTTGAAACAGTGAGGACAACGAAAAGAGTTAAGTTCTAAAGAAAGTGTGAAGATACATGAAAACAGTTAGTCCATTATGGAAACAACTAGATATTTTTGGGAACGGCATTGGGTCAGAAAGACAGATGAAGATGAAAATGAGATGAAGTGAGACAAATAAATTGTAATGTGGTCGTCTATTACCGATGAATTGGTGAAAGTGTAACCGTAAGCCGTGAAAAGCTTAAAGTATTGCGAATTGAAGGTCGTTGCACGATAAATGACAAGTGTAAAATGAGTATATGATGAACTACAGTGAGTGAAAAAGCAACAGTGGTTTAAGGAAACAGTGAAAGATATAATGAGTTAAGGGGTCAGATACCCGAAATTATCAAGTTTGTGAAGGACTAAGTAATCATGGATACCACAGAAATGACATTTTCGATTACACCCCGTGTTACGGGACCGTTAAGATGTAATTTTGCGGACAAAATTCTAAAAGGTGGGGTGATTATAACACCTCACAATTCTAAAATTAAGTAATTAAAATATTAAATGAGTGATTAAGTGAAGAATTAGTGAAAATCCTAAAGATTAAGCCAAAATACAAAGAAAGGGCAAAATGGTAATTAGCCATGCACGCAACCCTAGGAAGATAAAAATTGAGTAGAAGGTCTCAGATGATAAAAATAAGCCTGGAAATGGATTCAGAACGAAAAATTGAGTGGATAGGCAAGTTTCAGAAAAATTAGTGAATAGTGTTTTTCGCGGGTAAAAATACTGCAGTAAGATTGCACCGTAAAACGTGCCAGTGGAATTTTGAGCTCTAGGTTTCAAATATGTTTATAAATGGTCTATAGAAATAAGAAATGTGATTTCTGGAAATATTCGATGGAATTAAGTCAGTTTTGAGAATTTTGCCAACGGCGCGCGCAATAGCGTAAAACAGTGTTTTCCCCGAATGGCCGGAAAACTCCGGATTCATCTGATCAAGTATAATTAAAGGACATTATTTAATGTCAAAAATTAGAATTTATAAATAAGTTTTGAATTTACGGACGTTTAGTGAAATCAGAGGGTAATTCGGATGAGTTTTAAATCGCGTGGGACCCACCCCACTTGAAAGTCACTTAAGCCACCTCACCATATGACTATTCATGATCTTCTCTCCCTGATTCTTCCAAAACGCAGCAG
>JAVKPL010015909.1:0-13357 GCA_032173675.1 Gastrolobium villosum
AAATCAGCAACAAAATTAAATCCTTGTATATTCAGAGGAACTGCCAAACATTTCTGTTCACACAGAAGGAGCTCCCCATTCCCCAAGAATACACGCATTTTTGGGATTCTAACATATGACGACCCTATTTCATCAACTAACTTCTTTTGAATGAAGTTATGTGAGCTGCCTGAATCAACAAGAATAACAGTGGGTCTACCATGAAAGCTCACCTGAAACTGTATGGCCCGAGGATTCTTCTCTCCCCCTAATGAATGCAAAGCAGCTTCCTGAGAATCTCCTTGCACTATGTCAGGTTGCCACACTATTTGCTCCTCCCCATCAGCTCCCGATTCTTCCCAATCACCAACCATCAACAACAGCTTAGCCTTACATCTGTGTTTAGAATTCCACCTCTCATCACAATAATAGCAAATACCAAGTTCCCTTTTCTTCTGTAAGTCCCCATGAGACAACTTTTTAAATGAAGAAGGTGATGGCAACGCAGGAAACACTGATTTCTGAACCGGTGGAACAGTGTTTATAGGGGCTGGTTGATCAACGGAATAAGATCCCTTGGAAAAGGTTTTCTTAGTGCCTGAAGTAAAAGTGGACCGAAGCTCGGCATGATGGGCTTCATAAGTCATGGCCAATTGCATGGCTTGGTGGAGGCTCGTAGGAACATGAAGTTGAATTGCTCTTCTCAACTCAGGTTGCAAACCCGAACGAAAAAACTCATTAAGACTTCATCAGAAAATTCTGTCACCTGGTTGATTAAGCCCTCGAAGTTTTTGATGTAATCACTCAAGGCTCCATCTTGAGATAATTTGGAAAACACACCTCTCAAATCAGTGTAAGCCATTCCTCCGAATTGTTGCCTCACTGCCACCATGAGATCCTCCCACGAACGTGTACTTCCTCCATTAAACAGCCATTGAAACCATGGCCCCGCCATACCCTCCATCTTCATCCCTGCAAGTCGAACTTTTAGGTTTTCTGGAATTTGCTGCAACCCAAAATACTTCTCGGTCCTAAAAATCCAGCCATTAGGGTCGGTCCCATTAAAAATAGGAATCTCCATTCTGACATTTTGAAGCAAGAAACGTCATTAGGGTCCAAACGAGGTTGCCCTAAAGGATCAGGAATGAAAGGGGGTTGAGGATCTCGCGATTGTGCATTCTCACCACCCTGATGATGTCCTCCTGTGACCGCTGCATGAATTTGTTGTAACTGAACATTGATGTTGGAAAATTGTGATTGATGCTCGTTGAATCGTAGATCAACTCGCGATTGCATCTCTTCCAAGCTGTGATCAATGCGCAATTGAAAAGCCCCAAATTCCTCGGCTAATTCTTGAAGACGCATCTTGAATCGCTATTGCCGATCGAAGATGAACAATGAACTCGATGAAAGCACCAATGATAGGAAGTTACTCCTATGATGAGTTCTTCAACCAAGAAAAGTGCAAGAATTAAGAAGAAGAACAGAGAGAATTTTATTTACTGAACAAAAGAATGATTCTACAATTGTCTGGATGCTTCCTTCGTAAATGGAGCAACCTTATATCTATTCAATATCAAGTGACACCTGTCTATACAAATGGGCCAACTCACCACTTACTTACATCACTAAACAATGCTATACAAAAATATAATGTTTACAAATACAAACTACCTATCCATATTGTAATCTTTGGCCCACAATGGTTCTACAACTATTCTTTTGGGCCTAACCGTAACATTTACCATGCTTTATTTTGAGGATTTATTATGTTGTACCTTGGAGGATTTATTTGTATTATGTTTATATTGGAGAGTTTTAATTTGTAAATATTAGACCTTGTGTAATATTGAAGGATGATGTATGATGAAAGGGCAATAGGCCTATTTTAGTTTATGAATTATATGTATCTTTAAAGAATGCATGCAAATGGATCAAACTGATTGAAATGGTTTAAGTTTTATAATTTAAGAAATGAAATGTAAAGTGAGCAAATGTACATAAATTGTGATGGGTTGTAAGAGCACCAAGGCATTCTGGTCCTTGAATGCCACCCTTGAATATTAGGTACCATTAATGATAGATAACAAACTTTTGATAAAGTGGGATAGGTTGAATAAACAAAGGAGATGTTGTTGAAATTTCTATAAAATGGCAGTTTTTGGGTCAAATTTGGGAGGACATATCTCCCTCCACAGAAGTCCAATAGGGGCGTGTCATACATCATTTTGAAGTTTGAGATGTCAACTATGTTGTGTCAAAAATTGGTAGCCATTGGAGTTGTCCGCATACCCGTAGAGGCAGTGCCCAGAATTGCCTGCACTTAGGGCTCTCGGATTTTAGAATTGGGGAATTTATTTCCACCTTAATTCTTGGTCAAATTGGGCGCATGATATGTAAAATTGAAGCTTGTGGAGTCTAGTTTAATGTATAAAGATTCGAGATCAATTAGTGGAGTGGTTTGTCCGAAATCATTGAAAGAGTAGGGGATGTTTGGAGCCCTGTTTGAGGTTGGCTAGCAGTTTTGCTTGTCCAACTTCAAACGGTGATAACCGAAGCAAACGAGAACTTTTTGGAGCGTGTGATAGCTTGTTGGAAAGATAATTAAGTGTAGAATAACATACTAAAAGATAAGAGGTTCACGGTACGCGGATTTTCTGCAGTATCCAAAATACTGAACCATATTCGGATAGGTAAAAACCATAAAAGTGAGATTTTGACTAAGTGGGTTTATGGGAACCCCTTGGTTGCTTGAGAGAATGATTATACGATAGTTAGAAAATTAATATTATTATTCCGCATTTAGTTGTCAGTTATGATCACAACTTTTATTCATTACGTTTTATTATTGTTTTAAATGCTCACGTAATGAAAAGAAAAAACTTTACTCGCATTTTTATAAATGAACTGTTGTGATTGTAACTGCGCTTAATATCATAATGAATGTTAACAATACCGGTGTACAACGGGCTATTACACCTACCAAAGATCTACAGGAGGCAAAAATCCCAGAACCTGAACGAAGCATGGCGGTCACTTCGAGGAGAACCTGTAACAGCCCGTTGTACACTGGTATTGTTAACATTAATTATGATATTAAGCGCAGTCACAATCACAACAATTCATTTATAAAAATGCGGGTAAACTTTTTTCATTTATTACGCGAGCATTTAAAATAGTAAAAAGTTGTGACCGTAACTGTAAACTCTTCGCGGAATAATTATTTAAACTTATTTTACATTATATATTACTTCTCTCAAGTCACTAAGGGGTTCCCATAAACCCACTTAGCAAATTTCTCACTTTTACATTTTCTACCTACCCAAACCTGGTTCGGTCTTTAATTTTCTGCGGACAAACCGCATTATACAAGCCTCCCATCTTTTGATATGTTATTCTACACTTAATTACCTTTCTAGGAAGCTATCACACGAGTCATAAAATTCCCGTTTTCTCCGCATATCGCCGTTTGAAGTTGGACAAGCAAATTTGCCAGCCAACCCCAAAATAGCTCCAAACATCCTTCACTCAATCGAACATTCTGGAAAATCCATTCAATCAATTGCTCTCAAATTTTTATACAAGAAACTATACACCTCGAGCTTCAATTTGATATATCATACACCTAATTTCACCAAGAAACGGAGAGGTAATAATTTTCCCAAACTCGGTCCAGAACTGCCAAATGGGCAGTCTATGTTCTCAGCCCTCTACAAGCCGACGACCAACCCAGAAAAATCCCAAAATTTACCATGAGATAGAGGACATCTTTAGCTTCAAAACGGCGTATGGTACGTCCCTATCGGACCTCTGAGGAGGGAGATATGCTCTCCCAAAGTTCGCCTAAATTATGCCAATTTCTAGAAATTTCGCCAGAGTTTTCTTTGTTTTCCAACAATCCCCAAATTTGCACAAGTGTTCTATGACCTCAAATTGTACCTAATGATCATTGGGTGGCACACACAAGGACCAGCAATGCCTTGCGGCTCTTACAACCCATCACAGTTATATCAATTTACCCAATTTCCATCATTTCTTATATTTTCAAACTTAACATATTTCAATCACAATAATCCATTTGCATGCATTCTTTACAATCATGAAACATAATCAATCCTAAAATAGGCCTATTTCCCTTTCATCACATTACATGCTTCCATATTACAACAAGTCTTCATGTACAAATTACAAGTCTTCCAATGACATATTACACTTTACAAACCATAATCATCAAATACAACATAATGAATAAACCTCAAAATGACATATGTAGCTAGACTTAGGCAAAAATGACATGAACAAATATGACAATAAATCTCCTCCTACATCTATATGCAATGTTCATGCCCTAAGTCTAGCCTAGGCCCAATGGCCACCAAAATGCAAAATAAATAACCCTACGTCTCGGTCATCCTACTAGCTTCTTGTCCGCCGCTCCAACTCCACTGCTAACTCTTGAAATAAAGTCTCCAAAGCGGGGTGAGATATACGAATATATCTCAGTAACCCAGAGGTTCTGGAGAATACTCCACCCAATGGTTCATTTCGATGCATATAAATAACATAACATAACATCCGAAAATGGGATAAAGCAAGGGATTTAGAGAAATAGGGGATCGTAGGGATACAAAATACGACGAAGCCGGAATGGTCAATGCCAAAACCACGCAACGTCCAGCCTATTGGCTCGGCATATAAGCCTACAGGTCTCAACCAAGGCGTGTTCCCAGAACATCAAACCAAGGCACCCACCAACCATATCCACCCGAGACTTCCTAGTGAGCTCCTATCCGGATCACACACCACGACCCCAGGTCAACTGGAACTCCCTCTCGGAGACCTATCCAGTGGAAGTCCGTAATGCCCGAAGGCAACACGTCTACTGGCCAGAGACACGGTACATCCTATGTACCAACACACATACTATATGCATGAACATGTTATCCTATATTACTTACATACACTTCCTACCATCACCCTCAACGGGCATGGTGGAACACACAAAGGGATCAAGCCCCAGTACCAAGAGGTTACTTGTATAATCCTCTCCACGTAGCTCCAATGCAGTATATATTCTGAGCTCGTTACACAACAGAAATGCCTACACAGAGGACATTCCCAATTAATCACCATTCATACAACACATGCAAGTTATTAACTCTACAAGCATGGTTCCATAATACTCACCATAATCCCACTTGGTCTGGGACCAAGGGCAACCCACCGAGCTCACGGTTCGGGGTTCAAATCCACGTACGACAACCTACAACGACCATATACGGATCGTCAGAATACATCATTCAAACATCATTTTGCCAATTACTTTGCTCTAGGTTCAATTACATAACTTAACACTATCCAATATTTTTCCATTGATTTTCAAGACATCCAAACATCACACAACCCATCTAATTGCCATTTAATGACACAGCACATCAACCAATTAATTTTTCAACATCAAATCCTCACCTTCTCTCACAAGGCCGAAATGCACCATAGGCATACTCCAAGGGATTTTCAATCCAATTCAACTATTCCACACCTCTTACAATCCTATAATTATATCATACAACCATCCAACAACTCACTTGCACAATCCTAACACAATTCCAAAACACAAAGTCATGGCATCATCCAAAATTTCCTAAGTTAAAACTCATTTTTCACCAATAATTTTTATTGCATTTATAGGTCCAACACATCATTCCAAGACATAAACATCTAATACACATTTTCCATTTGAGCTCTCAAACTACACACATCATACAAAACCACTTTAGGGTTCATAAATTCAAATCAACAATCCAACCAATAGAAAGTGATGAAACTTACTCAATAGCTTGGCCTAAGGCTCCTCCAATACATACTAAACCATTGGAGCTCCAAACAACTCCATAAACACAAATCTACACAAAAGGGTTGCGGCTTTGGGGAGGGGATTTCTCAAAATATGGTGGGTTTCAAGGCTCAAGACCACCACCAATGTGTTTAGGAGGTGGTCTCCAACAAATTTCAAGTCAAAGTTTGCTTGACTTGGTTGAGTTTTGAGTGATTTAGAGGAGGAAGAAAATTTGAACCAAAACTTTCACTCCAAAGGTGATGGCCGCGGGTTTAGAGAGAGGAAGGGAAGGGAAAGTGATGATGAATAGTCCTAGGTACATGTGGCATAAGTGATTTAAGTGGGGTGGGTCCCACCGCCACCCCACGCGATTTCAAACTAATTCGAATTTCCCTCTGATTCCACTAAACGTCCATAAATTCATAATCTATTTAGAAACTCTAATTTTTAACATCAATCATTGTCATTTAATTACCCTTGATCAGATGAATCTTGAGTTTTCCGGTCGTTCGAAGAAAATGTTGTTTTAAGCTGTTGCGCGCGCCGTAGGCACGCTTCCCCAAACATACTAATTTCCGTCAATTTTCATCATAAATCATATTTCCAAGTTCTATAAACCATTTATTACTTATTTTCAAAATCTAGAGCTCAAAATTCAATCGGCACATTTTACGGTGCAATCGTACCGCGGTATTTTTACCCGGTAAAAACACTATTCAATGAATTTTCTGAAACTTGCCTAACCACTCGATTTTTCGTTCTGAATCAATTTCCAGGGTTATTTTTATCATCTGAGACCTTCTACTCAATTTTACCTTCCTAGGGTTGTGTGTTTGGCTATTTACCGTTTTACCCTTTCTTTGTATTTTAGTCTAATTTCCAGGATTTTCACTAATCCATCCCTTTAATCCTCATTTAATATATTAATATATGATTTAGTAATGTGAGGTGTTATAGAACCCATCATCAACCTCCAGCAGCAACCACCCCAGAAGTTCAAGCTCAAATGGTACACTCCGGTTCCCCACCATCCGTAAAATCAGTCCCGGCCTCGCATGCGGTTGCTATAACCCTTCCACCAGTGTTACAATCCATTGATGCACTGTTACCAATAGCCGGTACCAACAATAATCACACCAAAGATGAGATACAAAGAGAAGTCCCCAATCTGCGACAAGTGGCGCAGATAGATCGCCACGTTGCCATACGAGAAGTCTTAGGAGAAAGTTTGGCCCCAGCTCCCTCTTGCCACTAGGTGTCCATTACAGTATGCCCATACCAGTCACAGCCCCCCAGAGAGTCGCTCCCGCCATCTATCCACAACACCCCACATCCAACCAATCATTATTTACAATGATCATGGAATGCCAGTAACCAGATATCCTCCCGGACCCCACACCCACCAGATCGGTGGCCCTTAACCCATACCGCCCTTCGCCCCCGGAATGCCGTTTCATGGTTTCACAGTACCTCCACATAATGTTGTCGCCCAACCTCAAGGGTCAAATATGATCCTATCCCCTCCACCACCCCCACATGGCATACCCCACGCCCCAGCACATTCTTACTCTGTTCACCACCAACCAGAAGCACAAGTAGCACCCCGCTCACCCCCGGAGGTACACGTGCACAATTTGAATGCACGAGAAGCACCTGCTAATCCCTCTGGGTGCAATAAACCCCTGATCGACATCCTTCGCATCACCCTCATACCTCTGGGCTTCAAAGGTCCATCAAACATTGTGACCTATGTTGGAGACACCGACCCTTTCGAGTGGATTCAAAAGTTTGAAGCGACAATGACCCTTCACGGTGAAACAGACCTCCTCATGTGCAGAACTTTCCCTACACTGCTTGGCGGGCGAGCATTAGCCTGGTACACCAGCCTACCAACAGGGAGTATCTCCTACTGGGATGACTTAGCAAGCAAGTTTCAAACTCAGTTCGTAACAAGTCGCCCGGTCCCAAAATCTGTCCATTCCCTTGAGAAAATCCGCAAGCAGTTAGGAGAATCCCTCAGATCTTTCTTAGACCATTTTGATAAAGAGGCTTTACTGATTCAGGGTCTTGACCCCTAAGGTACAGGTACACATTCTCTTGTCTGGGTTAAGGCAAGGAGCCTTCGCCTATGAGCTGGCTCACCACGAGATAACCGACTTGGAAGAAGTAAAGAAAAAAGCCCAGGAATTCATGAGGATAGAAAAGTATAAAGGGAGTAGATCAGACGACGGCTACAAACGAGAGAAAGACTCATAAACCCTCCACGCCAGATATACTAGTCGCCTATTGGGGCGGAGGCATCACCCACGCCACCCACACAGTGTGATGTAGACCAACTACAAAGAGGAGTGCAAGACCAACCCCCCACGCCAAGAAACAGCAAGAGAACCCACCGCGTACTGCATATTCCACCGCAGCAGTAGTCACTGCACCGAAGAATGTAGGGCACTCAAGGAACAAATTGACGAATTAATTAAGGAGGAGCGTCCAGGAGATCCAACAATCCCGCCCATTAAATCGGTCCTATGACGTGTTTCCCAGCGCGAAGCCCATCACCGAAAAGACGAAGAGCCAACAGAACATAATACAGACCCCGCCGTGATCGAGACCAAAGAGAAGACTTTTCAAGAACTCGCAGAGAGCAGGCCAGACCCGCCAGCAGGGAACAGCGAGAGGCAGAAGATTCTGCTATAATAAAACATGGCATAATAAACACGATATCCAATGGTTTGGGCGGAGGAGAGATAGAAAATGCTAGGAAAAGACACCTCAAGCAGTGTTTGGCAATATCAGGAAGGACCGTAAGCAAAGCAAAGGATCCCCTCGCCGCCATGAAACCAAAAATTGTATGGGACAATAACGAGTTGGGCGATGTCATCCCCGGGCATGACGACCCCCCTCGTCATTCAAGCCATAATTGCTAATTAAGGCGTAAACCGAGGGTTCATAGACCATGGTAGTTCAACTGACATTTTATTTCTACCTTGTTTCAGGGCGTTGGGGTTCACAGTCAGAGACTTGAGCCCTGTTGTAGGATAGCTATCTGATTTCAATGCAATTGTCACCAAACCTGTTGGCATGATAAACTTGCGACTGTCAATGGGGACACCAGCAATTCGAAGTCTGCAAACATTCATTTCTTAGTGCTTTATACGCCCTCTACTTATAATGCCATTTTGGGTAGAAGAATGTTCACTGGCTTTGAAGCCAGCGTCTCCCACCCCCACTTGGCGATGAAGTTTGTGGCGAGAGACAACAAGGTTGCAACAATCCAGGGTGACCAAACATTGGCCAGAAGTTGTTACAACATATCACTCAGACCGCCTTCCAAGGTCACTTTCAGAGACCAATCCATACTCCAGCAAGCAATAACACAAGTGGCCCCTGAAAAACCCAGCAAGAATGGGAAGGAGCATGAACAATGCTTCTTAGTAGAATTTGGTGCAAGGGATGACCCAAGGGTTGAACACTCTAGATTCACCCCAAATGGAGCACTGAAGCATGTTGTCCGGGGCGACACTGACCAGCAAACAACAACAATTTGGGCGACCATCGAGCCAGAACTGGATTATAGGTTAATCAATCTGCTAAGAGATAATAGAGACCTATTCGCATGGAAACCATCTGACATGCTAGGAATCAACCCAGAAGTCTGTTGCCACATGCTGTTTGTTGACCCTAAGGCGAAACCTGTCGCCCAAAAGAAAAGAAAATTCGGTCCTGACTGCCAAAAGATCATTGACGCGGAGGTCGAAAGGCTCCACGACATTGGGTTCATTAGAGAAATCAATTACACAACCTGGTTGGCATACCCATCCCTAGTAAAAAAAACCCAGTGGGGTGTGGCAGATGTGCGTGGACTACCCAGACCTGAACAAGGTGTGTCCTAAAGACGCTTACCTATTCCTAAGCATTGACCAGCTGGTGGATAACGCGTCTGGGTTCAAAATGCTCTCTTTCATGGATGCTTATTCCGGCTATAACCAGATCCCGTTGCTCAAAGAAGATGAGGATAAAATGGCATTAATCATTCAGAATGCCAACTATTGCTATACCATGATGCCCTTTGGGTTGATGAATGCTAGAGCTATATCAAAGAATGATGAACAAAGTTTTCAAAGAGTTGATTGGCAATGTCATTGAAGTCTACATTGATGATATGATTATAAGTCCCAGTCACCAGAAGAACACCTTCAGAGCATGTTTGACAGGTCGAGAGAGAATAACATGAGGCCAAATCCCAGCAAATATGCTTTCAGGGTGCCGGCCGAAAAGTTCCTTGGTTTTATGCTCACTGAGAGGGGCATTAAGGTGAACCCAGACAACTGCAAAACAGTGTTAGACATGAAATGCCCTCAAACTATGAGAGAGGTACAGTAGCTAACTAGACGGATTGTAGCCCTCACCCACTTCCAAGCAAATTCAGCACACAAATCTCTCCCCCTCTTCAGCCTGTTGAGGATAGGAATAGCTTCCATTGGACAGAAGAATGCAAAAAAGCTTTCCAGGAATTTAAGAGAGTTTTGTCTTGCCCGCCGGTCCTCACCAAGCCAGAAAATGACAAAACCTTATATCTATACCTCGTCGTTGACGTGGAGGCTATAAGTGAAGCCCAAATCAGAGAGCATAGAGATGAAGGACAGAAGTCAGTCTACTTTGTCAGCAAAGTTGATGAAGACATAGGAGGTGGCATCACTGATATGAATAAGGAGACAATGCCAAATGATCCATTGCAATTGCCAAATGGGCCAATCACAAGGTCAAGGGCCAAGAAGTTCACGGAAGCTCTTAGTGGGCTAATTCTGCAAATGTGGACTAATCATGAAGACATCAAGTCCAAGCCATATCCCAATAAGAATTTAGTTAATGTCATCAATGTAATAAATGCTTAGTGGGGATGATTAGTGTCTTTTCATTTGCTAGTCTTTTCCTATTCGGATGATTAGTGTCTTTTCATTTGCTAGTCTTTTCCTATTCTTGGAGGGATGTTCCAAGTATAAATAAGGGAGGATATACAACTCTTGTAATCAGATTTTGAATATCAATTTAACCTATTTTGGTGAGACTAGTTCTCTTGGGTTCTTTTGAGAATCTATGAACTTATCAAGGGTTCTTATCCTTGTGGCGTTCATAGGCTTATCAATCCTTGGATTGTGGCGCCTTCCTACCCTTGTTTCTTGTTTTAATTTCTTTCTTTTCTCATTCCCAAAAGTCCAACAAAATCAACGTTAAACCCTCCTACATCATCAATTTTCATTTTACCCTACCTCGGATCAGATCTCGCGACCCACTTGTCTGTTTTCGGTGATTCTTGTGTCTATTTCGCGTTTCGAAACGTGCTCTTTCACCTCATTTTGGAATCACTCAATTCCGAGTTGTGTAGCGTGAGATATGATCATTTTTTAGCCAGGACGTGTTGGAGGCTGAATTTTGTGCATAAATTCCATTTCTAGTTGATCCAATCCGGTCACTTCTCTTGAGGTTCATATCATTTGGTATCAAAGCTCAGTTCTAGGTTTGGAATGAAGTTAAATTTTTGGTAACACTTTTACCCTAAAAATTGTTTTTCTAAATTTGAGTTGTGTAATTTTGTTTCGACCTTTGTGTTTAGTCCCTAATTTGTTCTTCCTTCAAGTTTCTTGTTCAGTTCATACAATTCTGTAGTTGCGTTCTTGGTGTTCATCCATGTTCATCATTGTTCATGAACTTTAATCCTTTCAATTCGTGTGTCTTGAGTGGTATGTTGTTAGTGTGTTAATTAATAGCTTGTTTTGTTGGGAATTCTGTCTAGTTTCGTTCTCAATTACTCCAATTTCATGTTTCATTTCAAAATTACAAATTTCAATTATTAGAGGCATACCGTGATTAAAAAAAAAAGTGAATGCTGTTGAAAATTTAGTTTGTTGTAGTAAGGCAAAAAAAAAAAATTTCAGGTTAAAAAAAAAATTACAGCAGCTTATTATTTAGCTCAAATACACACCTCCTTTTTGAGTGATACATCTCTAAGAGTGTAAACACGAGAAAGGTGTGGTGAGGTCCTATTGCTTTCACTTTTGTTTTTGTTTTTGTTTTTCTTGAATTATGGCAGGTACGGGTGGTGAAGGTAGCCCTCCTCCTGAGAGAGAAAACATGATGCTAATCGATGCCATTATGGATCGAATGCAAACGATGATAAGGGAGAAAACAGAGGACTTATATGAGAGAATGAGCACTTAGAAAATCAAGGGACTCATGATGATGATGGAGGTAGAAGAAGGGTTGATAGAAGGAGAAGAGATAATGAGGATGTTACTAAAGAGGATATAATTAAGGGAGTGAAGTTGAACATACCACTTTTCAAAGGGAAAAATGATCCTGAGGCCTATTTGGAGTGGGAATTGAAGATTGAGCAATTATTTTCATGCCACAACTACACGGAAGATAAGAAGATGAAGGTGGCAGCCATGGAGTTTTCTGATTATGCTCTCATTTGGTGGGACCAATTAAAAAGATAGAGGGTGAGGTATGGAGAACCCTTGGTGGATAGTTGGGAAGAGATGAAAAGGTTAATGAGAAGAAGATTTGTCCCTTCTCATTATAATAGAGAAATACATAATAAACTTCAAAGGCTCACACAAGGTAACAAGAGTGTAGATGAGTATTATAAAGAGATGGAGGTGTCTTTGATTAGAGCTAATATTAGTGCAGATCGAGAGGTTACTATGGCACGTTTCTTGCAAGGGCTGAATAGAGATATAAGGGATGTTGTGGAGTTGCAAAATTATGTGGAGTTGAAGGACTTAGTGCATCAAGCTACTAAGGTAGCAGCAACACAAGAGAAAGAGTGTCATGAGAAGGAGCTCTTCTAATTTTAATTCTCCAAGTTGGAAGGAAAGACATAAGAAGGATGGAAGTACTTCCTCAACCAATTCCAGTGCTGCACCTCAAAAGACTCAAACTAAGTCCAATGAGGTCCCTAAAAGGAAAAGGAGTAGTGAAATAAAATGCTTCAAGTGTCTTGGAATAGGTCACATAGCTTCAGAGTGTCCAACTAAAAAGACTATGCTACTTAAGGAGGATGGAAAGATTATTAGCGACTCTTCTTCAGATTCTGCCCCACCTAGTGATGAAGAGGACTATGAAGAGGAAACTATACCGGAAGGAGATTTGTTTATGGTGAGAAGGATGTTCGGCAATCAAGCAAGAGACGTGGATGAGAGCCAAAGGGAGAACATTTTCCATACTAGATGCCTCATCCAAGGAAAGGTATGTTCTTTAATTATTGATGGGGGAAGTTGTACCAATGTTGCAAGTGCTAGAATGGTGTCTAAATTATGATTGGAGACTAAACCTCACACACAGCCATACAAGCTTCAATGGCTTAGTGAGGATGGTGAAGTGACTGTAAGTAAGCAAGTGGAGGTGGAATTCTCCATAGGGAAGTATGACAATACAATTTTGTGTTATGTGGTGCCCATGGAGGCTTGTTATTTGCTTCTTGAGAGACCTTGGCAATATGATAAGAAAGTTATCCATGATGGCCACACCAATAAGTTCTCT
>JAVKPL010015910.1:0-13323 GCA_032173675.1 Gastrolobium villosum
CGGATGTATGGTTTATGTGTAATGGCTTGTGAATTGTTTGATCTTTATTCCTTGGATAAGACTAAGGTAATGAATTAAATTAAATCATAGGAGGGTACATATGTAGACATGTGAATTTAATCATATAAGTAATGTGCGTATGTGTTATAGGACCTTAGTGTTCATTGGACTTTGGTAGTGGGCTAGTGTGTGTGTGTGGACTTGTTACTATTGGATTTGTGATTAGATCCTTTGTGTGTGTGGCCAATGGCCCAAGGATGGCTCTTGGATCAAGCTAATTCAGCCCAAGGTTGTGTCCACCCTTATCTTCCCTAAGCCTTGTCCAACTAAGGTGTCTTGTGTATCAAGTAACTCTCACATGGCAAAGGTAATTTCCACCCATTTATGCGCACAAGAGGGTGAGTTACACTTAGAAAAAAATCTGCCAATTTCCTTATTGTTGACCGCCACCTCACCTTGACTTTTGCACACTTGATTTCAATTTTATTGCATGGAAGACACATGTGCAATTTAGCATGATTTTAGGCTGCATACTTCTCCATTTAGGCGCACATGGAGGGGCTTTGGTGCAGATTTTTCTTATGACACAAACTGCCTAACTTGTTGACTTGGAGAACCCTCTTGCACTTCCATCATTAGACTGCATTGTGCAGATTTTTGGCAAGCTTTTGCAGCCCATCATGAGTCAAACCTGCCCTTGCTTCCACATGCATGATTAAAGTATAAGTATGGAGTCATTTCATGATGATTTGTATGCATAAAAATCTTATGGTTATGTTTAAGCTTATGCCACTATTTCTTGTATGGATATGCCACTGTTTTGAAGAAGAAATGTGCCACTGTTTCGGTTTGATGTGCCACTGTTTTGAAGATCAAATGCCACTGTTTCTGCACATTAAAATGCCACTGTTTCTGCACACTAAAATGCCACTATTTCTGCACACTAAAATGCCACTGTTTCTGCACATATATGCCACTGTTTCTGCACATTATATTCCACTGTTTCTGCACATATATGCCACTGTTTCTGCACATTATATGCCACTGTTTCTGCACATATATGTCACTGTTTTAGTGCTCCCTAAGCCACTGTTTTTATGCATGAAATGCCACTGTTTTACTCATCAAATGCCACTGTTTCTATGCATAAAATGTCACTGTTTTAGTCATGAAATGCCACTGATTTACTCATCAAATGCCACTGTTTCTATGCGTAAAATATCACTGTTTTAGTCATCAAATGTCACTGTTTCCATGCTCAAAATGCCACTGTTTTTATGCATAAAAGGCCACTGTTTCAGTCATCATATGCCACTGTTTTTATGCATAAAAATGCCACTGTTTTAGTCCTTCTATGCCACTGTTTGTATGCATAAAATGCCACTGTTTTAATCCATAATATGCCACTGTTTCAATGTCCAAAAATCAAGATTTATGCCACTGTTTTGGAAGTTCAAAGTGCCACTGTTTCTGTTTTAAAAACGCCACTGTTTCTGTTTTAAAAACGTCACTGTTTCTGTTTAAAACGTCACTGTTTTGCTGCTGAAAACACTGCTGTATGTTCACTGTTTTGCTGCTGTGAACACTGCTGTATGTTCACTGTTTTGCTGCTGTAAACACTGCTGTATGCTCACTGTTTTGCTGCTGTAAACACTGCTGTATGTTCACTGTTTTGCTGCTGTAAACACTGATGTATGCTCACTGTTTTGCTGCTGTAAACACTGCTGTATGCTCACTGTTTTTGCTGCTGTAAACACTGCTGTATGCTCACTGTTTTGCTGCTGTAAACACTGCTGTATGATCACTGTTTTCCACTGTAAGACACTGCTGTATGCTCTCTGTTTCTGCTGTAAATAGCCACTGTAAATGATTAGTTGCAATTGATTTAGGTGCGCTTAAGAAGTGAGATACTTCGCTACTGTTTGGTAATATTTAAGGCAAGCAAAGGTAAGTGTCAGGCGATGATGCCTAATGTGACTATTGACTACTGGTATAGAATTGTAACATGATGCTCCATATACCGTAAAAATATTATGTTCCATTATAATGAAAGGAAACTGCCGAAAATGTGCCGTGATGGCTATATGACTATGAGGTAAAGACGTTATGTGGCAGCATAACGCATATGAAAGGTATATAAGCATGCATCTTACATCATACCGCATTTTTACGCCTTGTGTGTGAAAGCATAGCATGACATGCATGTATCAAGATCATATAGGCCTTGTGAAGAATAGTTATGTACAGGACCATGTGTTTGAGCAAGCATCATATAGGCATCCCCAAGGTACCGGGGTATGGGACACTTGGCATCAGTCCGCATAGGCCCACAGATGGAATCCACATGGAGCTCAGGTGCCAAGGGATATATGATTCCACTGTGAAGTGCGCGCACGACGGTGCTAAAAGCGCAAAGGAAAGGCGTTATATACGCAATATATGAATATGATAAAAAGGAAAAGGAAAAGGAACAAGGATATGTTGAAGTGACTGTTTATGATTTTGTGCCTAGTTAATACTGTTATATTATTGGTTTTATTGCCACACTACTGGGATTATTCTCACCCCTTCGGGGCTGCTATTTTTCCAAAATGGCAGGAGGACGCAAGAGCATTTGAAGGAATGATATTTTGCTGTTGATTGCTGATGCTTGGATTATCACTGTTGCTGTTTGTTTAAATGGATGACTGTAATGATTTATGTTTTGGTACTTTTGAATGACTGTAGTCTTTATCATATTTATGTTAGCTGGAACTTTTATGAACAACAGCTATTTTGGAAAACCTTTATGAAAAGAATTTAAGTGCTGAAAATTTTATACGGACTTGTATACTGCTTTGAGGTTCTTTGTTAGCTCATGTGACGTTAACGACTCTAATTCCGCTTAGCAAACGACTCTCTTGGATGCATACAAGGGAGGGCGTTACACTAATTGGTAGATGGAATTGTTATAGAAACAGTGGCATTTGATGAGTAAAACAGTGGCATTTCATGCATGCAGCTTCACAAATCCAATTAGTGTAACGCCCTCCCTTGTATGCATCCAAGAGAGTCGTTCGCTAAGCGGAATTAGAGTCGTTAACGTCACATGAGCTAACAAAGAGTCCCATAGCAGAATACAAATCCGTATAAAAATTTTCAGCACTTAAATTCTTTTCATAAAGGTTTTCCAAAATAGCTGCTGTTCATAAAAGTTCAAGCTAACATAAAGATGATTAAGACTACAGTCATCCAAGAGTACCAAAACATTAATCATTACAGTCATCCAATTAAACAGACAGCAACAGTGATAATCCAAGCATCAGCAACCAACAGCAAAATATCATTCCTTCAAATACTCTTGCGTCCTCCTGCCATTTTGGAAAAATAGCAGCCCCGAAGGGGTGAGAATAATCCCAGTAGTGTGGCAACAAAACCAGTAATATAACAGTATTAACTAGGCACAAAATCATAAACAGTCACTTCAACATATCCTTGTTCCTTTTCCTTTTCATTTTATCATATTCATATATTGCGTATATAACGCCTTTCCTTTGCGCTTTTAGCACCGTCGTGCGCGCACTTCACAGTGGAATCAATTATACCCTTGGCACCTGAGCTCCATGTGGATTCCAACTGTGGGCCTATGCGGACTGATGCCAAGTGTCCCATACCCCGGTACCTTGGGGATGCCTACATGATGCTTGCTCAAACACATGGTCCTGTACATAACTATTCTTCACAAGGCCTATATGATCTTGATACATGCATGTCATGCTATGCTTTCACACACAAGGCGTAAAAATGCGGTATGATGTAAGATGCATGCTTATATACCTTTCATATGCGTTATGCTGCCACATAACGTCTTTACCTTATAGTCATATAGCCATCACGGCACATTTTCGGCAGTTTCCTTTCATTATAATGGAACATAATATTTTTACGGTATATGGAGCATCATGTTACAATTCTATACCAGTAGTCAATAGTCACATTAGGCATCATCGCCTGACACTTACCTTTGCTTGCCTTAAATATTACCAAACAGCAGCGAAGTATCTCACTTCTTAAGCGCACCTAAATCAATTGCAACTAATCATTTACAGTGGCTATTTACAGCAGAAACAGAGAGCATACAGCAGTGTCTTACAGTGGAAAACAGTGACCATACAGCAGTGTTTACAGCAGCAAAACAGTGAGCATACAGCAGTGTTTACAGCAGCAAAAACAGTGAGCATACAGCAGTGTTTACAGCAGCAAAACAGTGAGCATACAGCAGTGTTTACAGCAGCAAAACAGTGAACATACAGCAGTGTTTACAGCAGCAAAACAGTGAGCATACAGCAGTGTTTACAGCAGCAAAACAGTGAGCATACAGCAGTGTTTACAGCAGCAAAACAGTGGACATACAGCAGTGTTTACAGCAGCAAAACAGTGGACATATGATGACTAAAACAGTGGCCTTTTATGCATAAAAACAGTGGCATTTTAAGCATGGAAACAGTGACATTTCATGACTAAAACAGTGGCATTTTAAGCATGGAAACAGTGACATTTCATGACTAAAACAGTGGCATTTTAAGCATGGAAACAGTGACATTTCATGACTAAAATAGTGGCATTTTATGCATAGAAACAGTGGCATTTGATGAGTAAAACAGTGGCATTTCATGCATAAAAACAGTGGCTTAAGGAGCACTAAAACAGTGACATACATGTGCAGAAACAGTGGCATATAATGTGCAGAAACAATGGCATGGCATATATGTGCAGAAACAATGGCATGTAATGTGCAGAAACAGTGGCATATTATGTGCAGAAACAGTGGCATGTAATGTGCAGAAACAGTGGCATATAATGGTGACCTTGAGGGACCGAAACAGTGAGCCTTTTATCATCAAAACAGTGACACATACTTAGGGAAACAGTGGCATATTTCTCTTTAAAACAGTGGCCTAATCATACAAGAAAACAGTGGCATATAATCTTAAGCATAACCATGAGATCTTTATGCATACAACTCATCATAAAATGGCTCCATACTTATACTTTAACCATGCTCAATCAAGATCCAAAGCAACACATTTTCAAGGAGACATTCAAGCATGCATACATGGTTACAATGAAAATGTTCTAAGTTCAAGGCCTACCTCTTGTAGCACACACTCCTTCTAGCTTTACTTCACAACAAGTCCTTACTTCCTATGGTGATCTATGCGCATGAATGGTGAGGAGGGCACCTTAGGACAGCTTCCAAGAGGAGAAACTCACACTCCACTTGTGTCTAGGCCACGGTTTTAAGGTGAGGGAAGGAGGGAGTTGGCTTGGTCTTTCTTCCTCCTAAGGTTCTTGTAATGCTAAGCTAGAGTGTGAGGGAGAGAGGAGAGGAGTTGGCTGCACAAAATGAATGGGGGCAGCCCCCTCTTGTGCGCAAATTTAAAGGGGAGAAGGGAGGAGGTTGCAATGATTTAACATCATGGTAAAAATGTGATTGCTTGAAGAAGTGGGGCTGCACACAAGGGTTGAACAAGTAAGGAGCTTGCTTCTAGCATACTCTAGGCACATGCAAAAGGGGTGGAAGAGATATGTTCAGATCTGAGTTAGTGTTATAAGTCAGAATTTTCTCATACAAAAGACCAAACTATGCGCATAGGTGAGGGTGTGAGGGAGGTTCACTAAGTCAACAAGTAATTCAACTAGGTGGCAGCCAAAAATCTGCATTTTAGGCAGCCTTGGTGCGCAATGATGAGAGGAAAGAGGTGCATCATGAGTGTAGATTTGTGACAGCCCAAATTCAGATTTTGGAGCTGCACAAAATGATGAAAATGCAGCCAAAAATCCTCTTATGATGCATGTGAAAACAAGGCAGGTTTGGCTCATGATGGGCTGCAAAAAGCTTGCCAAAAATCTGCACATGGCAGCCTCATGATGGGAGGTGTAAGGGGTTCTCCAAGTCCACAAGTTAGGCAGTTTTGTGACACAAGAAAAATCTGCACCAAGGTCCCTCCATGTGCGCCTAAATGGGGAAATAAGCAGCCTAAAATCATGCTCAAAGGTCCATGTGTCTTCCATGCAATGAGGTTTAAATCAAGTGATGCATAAACAAGGTGAGGTGGCGGTTTAACAAGACAAAATGGCAGCTTACTAAGTCCTAATCACTCTCCTTTGTGCGCATGAAAGAGTGGGGATTATCCTTGCCATGTGAGAGTTACTTGATACACAAGACACCTTAGTTGGACAAGGCTTAGGGAAGATAAGGGTGGACACAACCTTGGGCTGAATTAGCTTGATCCAAGAGCCATCCTTGGGCCATTGGCCACACACACAAAAGGATCCAATCACAAATCCAAAAGCAACAAGTCCACACACACACACTAGCCCACTACCAAAGTCCAATGAACACTAAGGTCCTATAACACATACTCACATTACTTATATGATTAAATTCACATGTCTACATATGTACCCTCCTATGATTTAATTTAATTAATTACCTTAGTCTTATCCAAGGAATAAAGATCAAACAATTCACAAGCCATTACACATCTACACATGTACATATAGCATATAGTACTTATGTATTCTACTAGTTATGCGGGATGTTACACTCTCCCCACCAAATAGGAATTTTGCCCGCAAAATTAAACTTACTTAAGAGCTAAACAGTTCTGGATAGCGTTTCTGAACGTCGTCCTCGCGCTCCCAAGTGGCTTCAGCTGCCGATCTGTTGTTCCATAATACCTTCACCAAAGGAATCTCTTTAGAACGGAGTCGCTTGACGGATCTTTCAAGAATTTGGAACGGTTGCACTTGATAAGTCAGATTTTCCTTGAGTTCCACTTCTTCCGGCTGTAACACGTGAGATGGATCAGAGAGATACCTCCGTAGCTGTGACACATGAAATACATTGTGAATTCCTGACAGATTGGGTGGTAAAGCCAACCGGTATGCAGACTCTCCAATCCGGTCCATAATCAGATACGGTCCTAAGTACCGTGGACTTAACTTCTTTACTCCCATTCTCCTTCCGAGTCCCGAAGTAGGGGTGATTCTCAAGAACACGTGGTCTCCGACTTCGAAAGATAGAGGCTTATGACGCTTGTCGTAATAATTCTTCTGTCTGGCCTGAGCCCGCTGCATATTTTCTCGAATCTTCTTTACCTGTTCGGATGTTTCTTGAATTAGATCAGGTCCTAACATACTTCGCTCACCCACTTCCGTCCAACATAAAGGGGATCTGCATTTTCTCCCATACAAAGCTTCATACGGTGCCATCTGAATACTGGAGTGGTAACTGTTGTTGTAAGCAAACTCAATCAACGAAAGATAGTTATCCCAGCTGCCTCCTAACTCCAAAACACATGCTCGTAACATGTCCTCTAATGCTTGAATGGTGCGTTCCGTTTGACCATCGGTCTGCGGATGATAAGCAGTACTCAACCTCAACTGGGTCCCTAATGCTCTTTGAAAGGATTCCCAAAACTTAGATGTAAACTTGGGATCACGATCACTGACAATACTTGTAGGAACTCCGTGCAGCTTCACGATCTCCTGCAGATAAATTCTGGCAAGTTTCTCTGTATCATATGTGGTTCTAACACGTAAGAAATGAGCTGACTTCGTTAAACGATCTACAATCACCCAGATAGAATCATATCCTTCTCGCGTCCGAGGAAGTCCAACTACAAAATCCATCGCAATACTGTCCCACTTCCATTCGGGAATCTCCAAGGGTTGAAGGAGTCCCGATGGTTTCTGATGTTCGTACTTCACCTTCTGACAAGTTAAGCACCGAGATACATACTCCGCAATATCACGCTTCATACCCGGCCACCAAAACGAGGTCTTCAAATCATGATACATCTTCGTGGATCCAGGATGAACTGCATACTTACCCTTGTGAGCCTCCTGTAAAACTTCTTGTTTCAACTCTTCATTCGGCACAACCAGCCGTCCTTGAAATCTACAAACATCATTCTCATCCTTTACAATATCTTGGTTGCCAACCAAATCACGGACTAACTCTTCATCCTTCTGAGCCTCCTTAATTCTACTGATCAATTCATTCTCCACCTTTATATTTCCCAATCTAATGCTATTCCCTCTCTCGTCTACCGATAAGTCCATCAGCAATCAACAGCAAAATATCATTCCTTCAAATGCTCTTGCGTCCTCCTGCCATTTTGGAAAAATAGCAGCCCCGAAGGGGTGAGAATAATCCCAGTAGTGTGGCAATAAAACCAATAATATAACAGTAATAACTAGGCACAAAATCATAAACAGTCACTTCAACATATCCTTGTTCCTTTTCCTTTTCCTTTTTATCATATTCATATATTGCGTATATAACGCCTTTCCTTTGCGCTTTTAGCACCGTCGTGCGCGCACTTCACAGTGGAATCATATATCCCTTGGCACCTGAGCTCCATGTGGATTCCATCTGTGGGCCTATGCGGACTGATGTCAAGTGTCCCATACCCCGGTACCTTGGGGATGCCTATATGATGCTTGGATTATCACTGTTGCTGTTTGTTTAAATGGATGACTGTAATGATTTATGTTTTGGTACTTTTGAATGACTGTAGTCTTTATCATATTTATGTTAGCTGGAACTTTTATGAACAGCAGCTATTTTGGAAAACCTTTATGAAAAGAATTTAAGTGCTGAAAATTTTATACGGACTTGTATACTGCTTTGAGGTTCTTTGTTAGCTCATGTGACGTTAACGACTCTAATTCCGCTTAGCAAACGACTCTCTTGGATGCATACAAGGGAGGGCGTTACAAAATTCTTGGCACTATAACCAAATACTACTTTCTACGGTGATTTTAATCTTCAACAACCAACTCAAATGTTGTGAAAACATATTCCAATACACGTCTTATTATTGCTAGTTTAGCATCCTCATTTGAATTAAAATATATACCACTACTTACACATTTTGACAGGCTTTTCTCTTTTATTTAATTAATTCATTAACCTTTCATTTGGGAAGATGCTTTATTGAGTATATGTTGCCATGGATGTTCAAATAGTTAATACATGCATCTATACTTCTGTTGAAACAGGGTAGCCTTGTAATCCATTAAGTATATGAAATCCTTTAAGTGTTTCTATATTCTTTTGGTATAGCTAATTAGCATTTAACTCTTCCTGTGTGAATTACAAGCACTCTTAAATTTTTAATCTTGAATCTTATTTTTTAGCATGCTTTAAGAAATGGATTTTTTATTTTTTTAATAAACCAAAGAAAAAAAATACATGGTTGTTTTACTTTTTTGTTGTTGTAAAAGGTGAGAAAATAATATAATTTTTTACCGAAATATACTAAAAAAATGAAATTATATTAATTTCAAAATTAATTACTGATCTGTATTAATGGGACTATGGGAGTAAGTAACTGCCACATGATGACACCCTGAAAGTCCCGCCAGGGGTAGTGAGACTAAGGCTCTTACAACAGTGGTCCAAATTTCTCCTTTCCACTTTTATGACACCCTAAAAAATTATTATTATTTTTATAATAACTTTAATTTAATTTTATAAAAAAATAATTAGCACTATAAATATATTTTATTTATTTATAATAATATTTTTAAATTTTTACGTATTTAAAATTGCCAAATCTATCTTCAATTATACGTGTTTCATGACTAGTTTTTATTTTAACTTTGTATCTGTTTGTTTGAAGAATTGAAATATTTGATATTATTTAAGTTGGATAAGTTATATCATATATAATTGTTGGGATGATTTTCTAATAACATCTACTCTTTGGATTTTTTTGGTGGCGATAATTTTGAATTCTTGGGAAGAATTATTGTACTTGATTTTTTACATTTATCATCTTTTGAAAATAAAAATATTTTTATCAGATAAATTATCAATTTAAATATCTTATCTCATTTTTATAATATTCTTCATCCTTGTAATTAAACATTATTATAAATTGATATCAAAAATCATCATATGGAAAAATCATGCTTGTATATTGAGTAACATTTGATATGTCTTGTAGAAAAATCATAATGACAATCAATTTTAATATCATTTTTTTTCCTAAAAATTATAATGATTCATGAATAATTATAGTATTTAAGTAATTATAAATGGGGAATATTATACTTACAACTTATTTTCGTTTACAATCTTTTACAATCATATCTTAATCGTTGATTTCTTTCAATCAACAGCTAAGATTTTCGCAATTCAAATTTATTAATTAATTATTAATCTTTTACAACCTTATCTTAATCGTTCATTTCTTTCAATCAACGGTTAAGATTTTCGCAAGTCAAATTTATTAATCTTTTACAATCATATCTTAATCGTTGATTTCTTTCAATCAACAGTTAAGATTTTCGCAAATCAAATTTTTTAGTTAATTATTAATTCATAATAAATGATAACCATTGATTGGTGATAATAATCAACGATTAAGATATGATTGTGATTAAGATATGAATGTAAGAGATTGCAAACAAAAATATATCGTAAGTATAACCTTTTTCGTTATAAATATTGTATTATATTACTCACGTAACTTATATAATAATAAGAAAAGAAGGAAATGAAAACTGTTTAAATATGTTTCTCTCTATGATTACAACCCTAATTTGCACTCTCTGCCCTTTTTATTTTATTTTATCAAGAGTGGCTATTTCTTCTCGGAGTATCACTGAATAGTCAAATGGCGATAGAAGACAAAGAGAAGCTGTATGCAATAGCAGGGTTAGGAACCGGAGAAAAGTTTCGCAAACGCCCCTTCCACAGGAATCAAACGACGTCGTATGATCGTCCGCCTACATCCCTCAGAAAACCTAAGAGGAACAATAGTTGGTTGTCGAAGCTGGTTGATCCTGCCCACAGGCTCATCACTTATAGCGCTCATCTCTTCTCCTCTCTTTTCCGCAAGCGACTTCCTCCCCCTCCTTCAGGTTAGTGTGCTTTTTGTTTTAAATAATTTTGTTACTCTTTTTCAATATGAGGACGGTTTTGTGTTTCTAATTGATATCTCTCTCTCTTTTTACCCTCATAAGTTGAGTTTTTGTAAATAGGGTTGGGTGGGTTTGTCATTTTTAGTTAGTGGCATTATTCTTAGGGTTTTTATGAGAAAATTATTTAGTACAAGTTTCAGTTATCAGCATCATATTAATTACTAATTAATTAATGTCAATTTGATAAGTGTCATTTTTTTAAAAATAGTTAATTGGGAGATAGAATATTATTATTATCATCATCATATTGCATTTTGAACTAATTGAATTTTTGTGCCCAAATTGTTCTTTCATCTTGTGACCCTTTGATATTAATTGTCTGTTGTTATTCCTTTCTTTAAGAAGTCTTGTATTTCACATACAATTATTCTCTACATGCTGATAGGTTAGAAATAGCTATCTGGTTTGTCTTTCTAGGGACTATTAATAAAGTCGCACTAATCTCGCACGATAAAGGTATTATTTTGTAAAATATTAGTAGATAGACAAGGAAGAAATGAGTAAAATATTTCACTGCAAGGAGGCTGAAAGGAGATAAGCAAGTCAGCGTCAGCCAGAATATGTCAGCACTCATCCAGCCCATGCCCAAGAAGTGTCAAGATCCAGGGACATTTACTATTCCTTGCATTATTGGAAATTCTATTTTTCATGATTGTGTGTTAGACTTAGGAGCATCCATTAATGTTATGCCTGAATCTGTGTATAAGTCTCTTAGTCTTGGTCCCTTGTGTGCTACTAGTATTGTTGTTCAGTTAGCCAACAGGAGTAGTGTTCACCCTTCTGGTGTAGTTGAGGATATATTAGTTAGGGTGAACAATCTGATTTTTCCTACTGATTTCTATGTCCTAAGGATGGAGGGTGAGACTACTAGTAGTACAATCATACTTGGTAGACCTTTCATGAAAACTGCTAGGACTATGATAGATGTGCATGCTGGTACTCTTTCCATGGAAATTGGTGATAGCATGGTCAATTTTAATATTTCTAATGCCATGAAATTTCCTAGGGAAGAACATTCTATTTTAGCTACTGAAGCCCAATTCGGACAGGAAAATGGACGAAACCTGAGCCCAATATGACGTGTTTTTGCTGGAATTTTATTTTGACATTTGGACTTGTAAATCAAATTAAGACCCAATGTGTTTAGGACCCGAGGCTATGTTTTATTGTTTTGTTTTATTTTATTAAGGTTTTATTTTTGTATGGGCCGAAGTGGTGAAACCCTAACCCGTTTTCAATGTGGGTTATTTATGGGAAACGTTATGAAACCCTTCGGCAGTTAGACTTTTGGATTAAACGATTGTTTGAAGTTTTTCTCTGAAATTCAAGATTCTGCACTCTTTTCTTTTCATTTTCTTCATCTTTTCTTATTTTATTTTGAATGATGTTTAACCTCGCGATGCTAGGCTAAACACCTTTAATCAATCTAAAGTTAAAGGTTCGCTATTTTATTTCAGAGATAATTCAATTTCATTTTTCTCCCAATTCAGGTTGAATATCATGCGATTGTAGATATTCAAACAAAATAATATGATTGAATTTTATAAGGGAAAATTGATCATTAGATTTAATGGTCAATTAATTTACCCGATGAACATAAGTTGAACAGATCAAAGCTACTGCGATCGCATTGTTGAGATACTGTATTCAACCAAATGCTAGGCGATAGTCTAGAGAGAGTTTCCAATTGAATTTCAGGATTCCTAATTCGATTGGGGTTAATCACGAATTGATAATTATATCTTTTTATCCAATGAAGAAATAAATTAATGAATCCTAATTCCTTAGGTTGATTGCTTTTTAAACTCAAATTTTGAATTTTAAATTCCAAATCAACAAAATCCCCATTCCTTTTATATTTTATTTTACAAGAGCGTTTCTGACTTCAAGTAGGTTGGTTCTTTGCCTAGATGATCCGAGTTGCCCTATCACTACAAACCTGAAGCTCAGTAATTTTCCCTATCTGCTGACAGCGCCATTCCCGCGCCCATAGCGTCAGCAGATAGTGGTAACAACGCCCACAGCATCAGATTGGCGCCACAGCGTCAAATACAGGGGCTGAGTACCCCAAAACAGGTAATCTGAACTACCTATGGTGTTCTGCCCATAACTTGAGTTATACAACTCCGATTTACACAATCTTGGTCTCATTGGAACGCTAAGAGAAAGATCTCTAACTTCCAGAGAGGCCAAGGGTCCGATTCCATCATATGGGGAACGAAAATTTGGCAGTACCCTGTTGTATTTCCGACATTTTCCGAAAATTCGCCAGAGTTCCCTTTGTTTTTACAAAAACCCCCAATCTGCTAAGGAACCTAAACACATATAGGGATATAAAATCAT
>JAVKPL010015911.1:0-13263 GCA_032173675.1 Gastrolobium villosum
AACTTAACATTTCTCAAGCGAATTTAATTATGCCTGAATCACATCTTTCCATTGTTGTTAATCTTTTCTGTGTCAACATTCCCCAATAGTTTTTGGCTCATAATCCTCTTTGTTAATTGCATTATTTGCTATAGCATATGCAAATATGTCATCAACAATTATTTCATTTTGTTCATCTTTTACCATTGGAAATGCAAGTTATTGGGATCTCATTAACATCTTTAGATACCTGAACCTCTTCCGGAGTTTCCACATCATCATTGCCATTGATTTTGTATTGTTTCGCTACTTATTCAGTGGTATGGACAATTATAGTATCACCAACTAATTTACTTTGTTCCCTCCTTTTTCTTGGGTTTGTAACTTTAGAACCAATTGACCTTCCACCTCTGCCATGAATATTGGACTCATTTGAGATTGTTGTAGTGGATTTGTGAACATGAGTGCTTGTTTGGATCCTTTCTTTTTTTAAGTTAAAAGCTACTTGTAAGCAGAAGTTAAGCCAAACAAGGTTTTGAGAAAATCTCTTTTTTTATAATGAAAAAAAAAGCTCCTGGGAAGCTTCTTTTTTTAAACTCTTATTAGTGTTTCTTGAATTTTGTTTTTGAAATAAAGAGTTATAAAAATAGAGAGAGTGAATTTTCTTGAAATATATGCTTTTAAGCTAAATGTTTAATGTAATCATCAATCAACTTTTACCCTTTTTTAAGCTTTTTTTTTTAACTTTATACTACGATAACCAGTCCTCTTAAGTTAGATGAATCGATTTGTGGTTTCACAAATATTGTAACTAATTAAAAAGTAAAAGACTTGTTTTTAGGTTTTTATGAGAAAGACTTAAAATAAGAAAATGAAGGAAATGTTTTTGTAAAAGAAGTGAGAAAAGTACTGTAGCCAGGGTACATTCACCAATTGCTCCCAATTTTACTTTGGATTGATTCACAGTATTTATCGAAATTAACAACTCAGACAAATTATCATCTTTAAAATAATTAGTTAGATCCCAATCCCTTGGTGATCTAACCCTTTAATTCAATTGGAACCCTAATCCCTTAGTAATCCCGCATGAAAATAAGCATTATGTAGATAAATCCCACGACTGCAATTCATACAAGTCTATTCCTAGAACATGCATGAATCGTCATCTTTATCTCCTTTCAGAATCAGCATTCCAATATTCCTATTGCAAACCCTAATCCCCAGAATATCATCCCCTATTAGGTTGATCAGATCTAACAGAAATAATATCAATACGCACAAGATAAAGATGAAGTATATTAAAATCAACACATAAAGTGATTCAATCCTTGTACCAATTGTTCACAAAGGGATCATGGCCCTGACTACAGAAAATAGATCTAGCCAATCAACATCATGATCGCTGATCTGAATTCAACATGAACTGAAAATAAAATAGAAGAAAAGTACAAGAACGGGACGACGAACACGAAGAACGCCTTCCTTCCTTCTCCAAGCCGGATCTGCCTCTTTAGGGTTTTTGGGTGTGTTCTCTTCATGAGGTTGAGTCTCTTATTTATAAGAGACTTTGACCTCATTTTCAAAAATTGAACTTTCATCTTTCGCGCCTCCCACGCTGACAGAGCCACTCCCGCGCTGTGAGCGTGGGAGCTTCTGCCTCTTTTTGGTCTCCCGCGCTGATAGCGCGGGAGCCTATGCCAGATTCTTGCTTCCCACGCTGTGAGCGCCATACCCACGCTGGCAGCGTGGGCTTTTAGCTCTTCTTTGTCCTTTTTGACTTCTTTTACTGCATCTTTCCTGTGAGATCAGTACAAACTCAGTGTAACACCTGATATTCAGACTTTGGATAATTTTAACAGTTTTTCTGCCTTTCTTGCATCGATTGAGTCACTTTCTTCTTCTTTTTGTCTTGTAATTTCTTATATGCTGATCGCATATCAAATAATTCCCAGATTTAAACTTTGCTGTCCCTAGCAATGTACAAGACTCAATCCAGGAAACAATCAATTAATCCAACATAACATCGTACAACCAATCAATAGATTACCATACTAAGCATGACTGAATCAATGCAAAGAACTTTAACAATGCCTTTTATGAAAAGATCAGAATCTAGTTTGAACACCCCTCACCAAGATAATCATATAACGCTCAATACTCAAGTGTTTGGGGGAATGACAATCACTCAATCTATCACAGCAATAACATTACCATAAGCTTGCTCATATTCTCAAGTTCCTAAAGATGAGGAACATTAACACATGCACAATTGATCAAAAGGACTTCACAGGTTATAACTTGGCCGGGCTAAAGGGTAGGAATTTATGGATAGTAGCTGAAGCAACAATGAGATTGAAAAACTGGTATTACACCTTCAACTTATTTGCTTTACTCCACTAACATTCCCACAGAATTTCGGGAATTAATTCCTTTTCCGCCTCATTTTCTTTACATTCACCATTTTTTTTCTTTTTCTCCTTTTTTAAGAGCACACTTCCTTTGCCTTTCTTTTTATTGATCTCTGTGGAGCTTACCTCATTTTCTTTGTTTTCATTCCAAAGCATCAGTGATTCAATCTCAATTAAGGTAAGACAATCGGAATATGGCTAAGCATTAATCAGCAAGAATTATGAACAAAAAGGTTCAGGCTCAAAGGAGGTTAGCAATCGAAAAATTTATCTGGGTGTAGTATTTGGCCATGGCTAACAGAATAAAATTTGCCTTAATCATTTCAATCAGTGCATGCATCTTTAGAGAAACTGAGCAAGTTCTGAAATGCTATCATAGTGAAGTCTCTCAGAATAAAACAAGTGTTTAAGCACAAAAACTCACCAGCTATGATGTCAGACTAGACTTCCAAAAGAATCATTTAGGCATTATTAATCATTCAAGCATAAAAATTCAGACATACCAGTTGAAAGAAATTGCCTATACAATGTCATGCCAGAAGTTTATGCATTGTATTCCAAAATTCAATCAAGCACATTTAAACCTGAGAATTGTTGTTTCTCTTTTTTTTTCTCAAAACAAGACGTCTTTTTCATGGTGTATGGTGTAGTTCCACAGTATTTACCAATCGCATTCAGCATGCTATGCGACAATTCCCAGATTTAGAATGTTGTTGTCCTCAGCAACAAACTATTCTAGATGATAGCTAATTCTGTCAGATGGAATACACACATACTTGTTAATTTTCAAAACAGAATAATTATGAAAACTGAACCAAAGTCAAATTGCAGCAATATTTTCAACACTGTTTTCAAAATGTAAAAATAATTGTTTTCAAGAAACCAGCAAGGTGCAGTGGGTGACAATGAAAAAATAAAGCTCAAATATCATCCATGAAATCATCATCAGCTTCCAGATCTCCAAGCACATCATCATCAGCAGCGGAAGGCATAGATGGACCAGCCTGTGAACTGGGTGGAACTTGAGCCATCAACCCAGCTGTGTCAATTCCTCTGTCCAGGCACAGTCGCTCCAACATACTCATCATATAGTTGCTTTGAACCATCAATTGCTGAAGCAGCTGAGAGTCAGCAGACGGAGGTGTAGATGAGACTGGGGGAGGTGGTGGAACAGCACCGCCAGATGCTTTCCAGATAGCTTGCCTTCTGGACTCCTTTTGCATATCATTGTAGTGGTTTTGGGTCAGATCCTTTTTTATTTTCACATCTCTTGGCTCATCCTCAGGTATGTCCACTCCTGCCTGGATGCAAAGTTGCTCAATGAGTGAGCAGTGAGCCAAACTAAAATCTGGTCGCCCTTGAGTAATGATATGGACTATCCTATCAGACAGAATAGCCCCAATGTGCAGATTATAGTCCCCTAGCAGAGTATAAAGCAGCACTGCCCTTTCCACATTGACATCGCTCAAATTAGTGGAAGCTATGATTGTGGAATTGATGAAGGAATGCCAGAAAATTGCCTCTTCATTGAGGTCCAGCCGATCCAATTTCTCTGGTACATCCGGCTGACCATGTTTGGATTTCCAGGCGGAGTGAGGTTGAGTAATACCCTCACGGATTGTTGCAGCCAAAGCAGGCATCTCTTCCCTATACACTCCTTCAACAGGCTGCATCCTGTTGAATGTGTCTGTAAAGTAACAGGACTGTGTGGCTTCCCAGGAGGTGTTCAGCAACCTCTCTATCTGGAAAGCTGTAAAGGAGACCTCTCTCCCCCTTACCCAGCTCTTCCTTGTTCTGTCCACCGTATCCTTATCAGCATTTGCGCAGAATTCGCGCAAAATTGTACTGCAGCTTGCCCTTGGGAACTGAACCAGCTTGTTCCATCCCCTCCTCTGAATTGTCATGCTTACCGGACAGTCGTCCGCCAGAAAACTGCTAATCCTTCTTTCTTGAATTATCTTTTTCTTCAAAAACCAGTTGTGGTACCGGTCCTGTGCTTCCGGAGTTAGAAACCGGTTACCATCAAAATCGACCAAAGCAGGGGCTCTTGGCCTTTTTGTGCCAGATGCACCAGTAGTCTTTTTGGCGGTCTTCTTTCCCTGTACTCAGAAAAATCCAACACAATAGAATACAGGACAGTTGTAACTATTAAGCATGTAAACAACCCAATTCCCAGATTTATCATTTTGTGCAGCTTACTTATCATATGGCAATGAGTCATCATGGTGTAAATCCAAGCCATGTGCAATCAGAATCAAATCATGAATGAATAACTTAACATGTTCATGTTGTCATGGCAATGGGTATGTAAATCATGTAATCCAGATATCAATAGCTACACATGGTATGACCTTACATGAAAATGTGTTAGGGATTTTAACTCAGATCATTTATCAAACACTTAACATGCATAATAAACAAAACTAACCATCCACACACTCACATTCCATGACACCATCAAATACCATTTGAACAGCCATCAACATAAAAGTTCAGAACATTCTGAATTTTCCTATGAGACATTTGAACAAACACCTTGCATGCAACCCCAGATTTGTCTAACCATCATTATCATGAAAGAGCAAATACCACCAACATGCATATAACCATGGAAACTCATCAAACAACCAACACATTAATAAATCAAGTATCAAACTTACCTTTTCACCAGCCATTGTTGATTATTTGTGAGAAAATGTATTTGAGAAACCTTATCACTTTGAAGAAAAATCAAACTTGTGACCTCCGGTGGTGTAACCCACAGTGGTGGTTGATGGAGATGGACAATGTAAGGGAAGAAGAAGATTATGGTGGTGGAGGAGGTGTGTTGTGGTGGTGGTGTGTGTGTGTGATAAGAAAAAGAAATTTTTGAGGGGGAGAGGTGGTGACGGCGCGGCTGGGTGAGGAGAGTTGTGAGGGAAAAATAGGGTTTTCCCCCTTTTAAAAAAAACTGTCGCGACTCCCGCGCTCGCAGCGTGGGTTTCGCGCTGGGAGCGCGGGTACCACTGGCCAAATTTCCCTTCTGGCGCTCAGAGCGCCATTCCCGCGCTCTCAGCGCGGGTGTTACTGCCTGTTTTTCCTTTCTGGCGCTCAGAGCGCCATATCCACGCTGCGGGCGTGGCTTCTTTTCTCACGCTCATCGCGTGGGAACCACGCCATGAGCGTGGATTCCTCTGCCTTTTCTTGAATTATGGCGCTGATAGCGCGGGGTCCACGCTATCAGCGCGGGACCCTCTGGCTTTTTCTTGTGCTCCACGCTGCTAGCGTGGGAACCACGCTACCAGCGTGGGCTTCAAAAATTTCATCCAATTCCCAGCTCTTGTCAAAACAAACATCTAAACTACACAAATTGAAAATTTTTCCACTGGGTTGCCTCCCAGCAAGCGCTTGTTTAACGTCACGAGCCTGACTGGAACCGTGATTATTCAGGTGAAGTTAAAGGGACAGAAATTGTCTCCCTATTCACAGGTTCTCCATAGTAGAATTTCAGCCGATTTCCATTTACCTTAAAGGGTCTCTCAGCATCAAGAGGAGAGATCTCAATGGTACCATATGGAAACACATTTGTCACTACAAAAGGACCAGACCAACGAGATTTAAGTTTACCTGGAAACAACCTCAGTCGAGAGTTGTATAATAATACCTGTTGACCAGGTGCAGACTCTTTGTGCTTGATCTTCCTATCATGCCATAGCTTAGTCTTCTCTTTGTAAATTTGTGCACTTTCATATGCAGTTCTTCTGAACTCATCAAGCTCATTCAGCTGTAATATTCTCTTCTTTTGAGCTCCTGATGGTTCAAAATTTAAAAACCTTGTAGCCCACAAGGCTTTATGTTCTAACTCCACCGGCAAATGACAAGGTTTGCCATACACCAATTGGTAAGGTGACATGCCAATTGGAGTTTTGAACGCAGTTCTATATGCCCAGAGTGCATCATCAAGCTTCTTTGCCCAATCCTTCCTAGAAATTCCCACTGTCTTTTCCAGGATTCTTTTTATCTCCCTATTGGAGATTTCCACTTGCCCACTAGTCTGGGGATGATATGGTGTAGCTATTCTGTGTCTCACCCCATACTTAACTAGCAAACTCTCAAAATGTTTGTTACAAAAGTGAGTACCCCCATCACTGATAATAGCCCGAGGTACTCCAAACCTTGAAAAAATATTTTTCCTCAAAAAATTTACAACCACCTTAGCATCATTAGTAGGAAGAGCAACAGCTTCTACCCACTTAGAAACATAATCCACAGCAACAAGGATATACTGGTTGGAATAAGATGATGGAAATGGACCCATAAAGTCAATGCCCCATACATCAAACAGTTCTACCTCTAGAATATTATTCAGAGGCATCTCATCCTTGCGTGAGATATTACCTGTTCTCTGACACTTATCACATTTTTCCACACAATCCTTCGCATCCTTAAAGAGTGTCGGCCAGTAGTAACCGCTTTGCAAGACTTTCTGAGCGGTTCTATTACCTCCAAAGTGGCCTCCATAGTTGGAAGAATGGCAATGCCACAAAATTTGACTCATTTCAAACTCAGGGACACATCTGCGAATGATCCCATCAGCACATTGGAAATAGAGATGTGGATCCTCCCAGAAATATCGCCTTACATCCCGCAGAAATTTCTTCTGTTGTTGCCTTGTAAGGTTAGGAGGCAACTCCCTTACAACTTTGTAATTGGCAAAATCTGCGAACCATGGAGGAACAAAGACTGCCATTACCTTTTCATCAGGAAAATAGTCATTGATTTCTTTTTCCGAACTATCTTGTAGCTCTTTTGCCTGAATTCTGGAGAGATGATCAGCCACTTTGTTCTCTACTCCAATTTTGTCCCGGATCTCCAAATCAAACTCTTGAAAGAGTAGCATCCACCTCAGCAGTCGTGGTTTGGCATCCTGCTTAGTCATCAAAAACTTAATAGCAGAATGGTCAGTGAAAACAATGATTTTAGATCCTAACAAGTAAGGTCTAAATTTGTCTAGTGCATAAACCACTGCTAACATTTCTTTCTCAGTTGTTGCATAATTAACCTGAGCATCATTCAAAACTTTGCTAGCATAGTAAATGACATGTAACAATTTTTCCTTACGCTGACCAAGGACTGCACCAATTGCATAAGCACTGGCGTCACACATGAGTTCAAATGGAAGGTTCCAATCAGGAGCTGTAAGCACAGGAGCTGTAGTAAGCTTCTCTTTCAACAAATGGAATGCCTTCGAACATGCATCATCAAACACAAACTCGGAGTCTTTCACCAAGAGTTGGCTCAATGGTTTAGCAATCTTGGAGAAATCCTTGATGAACCGCCTGTAAAAACCTGCATGTCCTAGGAAACTCCTAACAGCATTTACATTTACGGGAATGGGAAGTTGTTCAATTAACATCAATTTTGCCTTATCAACTTCAATCCCTGCATTAGAGATTTTGTGTCCCAGTACTATACCTTCAGTTACCATAAAATGGCACTTTTCCCAATTCAGAACCAGATTAGTCTCATTACATCTTTTCAAAACTTTAGACAAATTTTTCAAACAAGAATCAAAGTTAGAACCAAAAACAGAGAAGTCATCCATAAATACCTCTAAACCTTTCTCCACCATATCAGAAAAAATGGAGAGCATACACCTTTGGAATGTGGCAGGTGCATTGCAGAGGCCGAACGACATTCTTCTGTATGCAAAGACTCCAAATGGGCAAGTAAAAGCTGTCTTTTCCTGGTCTTCAGGAGCTACAGGTATTTGGTTGTAGCCTGAATAACCATCCAAGAAGCAATAATAAGAGTGGCCCGCCAGTCTTTCCAGCATTTGATCAATAAAAGGTAGTGGGAAATGATCTTTTCGAGTAGCTGTGTTCAATCTTCTGTAATCGACACACATTCTCCAACCTGTGATAGTTCTGGTTGGGATCAACTCCTGCTTTGCATTGGTAACTACTGTCACACCACCTTTCTTTGGCACTGTTTGAACTGGGCTTACCCACGCAGCATCAGAAATTGGGTAAATCATTCCTGCATCAAGAAGCTTTACAACTTCTTTTCTTACCACCTCCTTCATTGTTGGGTTTAATCTTCTTTGTGGTTGTCTCACGGGTTTGATATCATCTTCCATGAGAATCTTATGTGTACAAAAAGAAGGATTTATGCCCTTCAAATCAGTAATAGACCATCCTATGGCGGTCTTGTGAGCTTTTAAAACTTCAACCAGCTCCTTTTCTTGGCCTTCGGAGAGGTCTTTGTTGATGATTACTGGATAAGTATCACCCTCTCCCAAAACACATACTTCAAAGTGTCGGGTAATGGTTTCAACTCAACCTTAGGGGCACCAACCTCTACATCTTCAGCTTTTTCTTCCAACACCTCCACAGTAATTCCTTCTTTTTCAAAAGGTATATGATCACGAGCTTCAGCATATATACTTTTATAGATCAAAAACAGCAGGAAATCAGATCTAAAACTGTGTATAAAAGTGTATATGTGGTGAAATTATTGAATAAAAATTGTCAGACACTCTCTCACTCAAATTCTTCATGTTTACAGGAGGAAAATAACAAATAAAGGAGTAAGAAGAAAAATCAGACAGAAGCCCCACGCTCCAAGCGTAGGAACCCACGCTTGAAGCGTGGGAAAAGACTTCAAGACAGTGAGTCCACGCTTCAAGCGTGGAACTCCACGCTTGAAGCGTGGAGAAGACAAAAAAAGGCAGAAGCTCCACGCTTGGAGCGTGGATCCTGCGCTCCAAGCGTGGGATTGAGATGGACAGCTGTCAGTTGCGAGAAAAGGAGGATTTTCAGGTTATAAAAAGGGCATAAGGCAACCCTAGAAGACACATCTGATATTCTGAACAACTGAGGTCATTCGGAGGCGGAAGCTCTGGAGAGAGATCTCTTCTTCTACCTTTCTGTAGTTCTTTTAGTTTATGTTTTCAATTGAATATTGGATTCTAGCCATGATAATGGTTGGCTAGAACCTCTTTGCTGTAGTTAGGGTCACGAACCCTTGTGAACCCCTGATACAATGGATTGAGTTTTTATGAATATATTTATCTTTTGAATTTCGTTCTATTCTGATCGTATTGTTATTGTTATTATTAGATCCGATCAATCTAGTAAGTAATAATAAATCTGAGGATTAGGGCCAACAAGAGGGATCTGAGGTCTTTAATCCGGAAAGGGGATAGAACGACGGTATGAACATGATCTAGACATAGACATGATTCATATTGTAGATGTTTCAATTATCGATCTTTATGCTTGATCTCATATAGGGCACCTCAAGGAATTAGGGTTCTATATGAGATTAAAGGGTTAATTCCTCAAGGGATTGAGAATTAACTATTGATACCTTTATCTGATAATTATCTAATTTCACGATTTATATATTAATATTTAACTTAATCCATAGTAAAAGGTGGGGATCATTGGTGAGTGTTCTCTAACTGCAGCGCTTTTCTCACATATTCAAACCCTTATTTCATTTCTTTTTCAAAAAGAACCAAAAACAAGTCTTTTAATTTTACAAATCAAATTCCCACACAATCCTGACATTCGTGTCAAAAACATCCTTGCAGATTTAATCTTAAAAGGAAGAGTTTTAATTGATTTAGACACACTCTCTGTGGATACGAACTTTGACTTATCATTGTATTACTTGCGCGATTCGGTACACTTGCCGATTCACGTCAAGTTTTTGGCGCCGTTGCCGGGGAGTGTTTTTCTTAAATCAATTAATCTTGATTTTAAAGATTAAATTGTTTTTATTTTATTTTATTTTATTTTTGTTTTGAATCTGTGCTACTAATCTTTTCTCTGAAGTTGTATGCAAAGCAGTGCTTTTCTAAGGAGAAGCGAACGAATTGCTCAAAAAGAGAAGGAAAGAAAAAGGGCACAGACAATTCCCATTCCAGTAGCCGAAACCCTAGAGATGGCTGCCTTTAATCAGAATGCTGATCCTAGGATGAACACCATCCTCACGCCTATCTTCAACAGGCCCAATGCTGGAATTGTTCCACCAGAACTTGGGAACAATCAATGGGAGCTCAAGTCCAACATCATTCAGTTGGCCGAGAGAGAAAAGTATGGAGGAGAGGACAATGAAGATCCTCACAGATTCATTGACAGATTTTTACGAATCTGTGACTCTACAAAGCCTCCACATGTTTCTGATGATGCAATACGATTAAGACTTTTCCCTTTTTCTGTTAAGGGAAAAGCTCTTGATTGGGTGGAAAGACAACCTGCGGATAGCATCATCTCTTGGGAAAATTTATCTGAAAAATTCTTTGCAGAGTTCTTTCCCATGGAGAAATACAACAACATGGTAAATGATATCACCTCCTTCAAACAACAATTTGGAGAGACCATCTGCGCTTCTTGGAATAGATTCAAGGCCCTCATGAGAAAGGTTCCTCATTATAACCTATCTCAAGGGGACCAAGTGAGAATCTTCTTCAATGGTTGTTTACCAGAAACGAAATTGGTTATTAATACTGCAGCAGGCGGTTCTTTGGGTGATAAACTAGCTTCTGAGTCATATCATCTTATTGACAAGTTAGCTAAGAACGAGAATGAAACATCTATAAGGATCGGGAAAAGGGAAGCAGTGCCAATCAATGATAATAGTGCAATGCTGGCAGAACAAAAGTTGTTATCACAACAAATGTCCAATCTGCATGCGAAGTTTGAAAGGATGCAACTTTCCAAAGTTCAAGCAAGTGCAGTTGTCCTTGATTGTGAGTATTGTCATGAAGATCATGACACCAATACTTGTCCTACATTGATGTCCTCAGATTCTACTCAACAATTTCAGGTAAATGGTATTTGGTATGATCAGCGCCCTAATCAAAATTTCTCAAGAAATCAAAATAATGCTGCTGGTGGTAATAATTACCAAAGGAAAAGTTATCAAGGTACTGGTTTAGATATGACATCAGACAACTATCTAAAACCACCACCTATTCCAAAAAAAGAGCCTTCTGACCTGGAGCGTTTAGTCGGAACATTAGCACAAAGTACTAACGCTTTCATGGAGGAAAGTAAGGCTAATCAAAGAAGTACCAATGCTTTCATTGAGGAAAGCAGAGCTGATTCCAGAAATACAAAAGCTTCAATCAAGAACCTGGAATATCAGATTGGTCAACTAGCCCAACAATTATCTGATAGAGCTCCAGGTACCTTTCCTGGTAACACTACTACTAACCCCAAGGAAGATTGTCTGGCAGTTACAACTAGAAGTGGGAAAGTGGTATCATCACCACCAAAACCTATTGAGAAGGAAAAGAAGATCGAACAAGAGGAGAAACCTGAAAAAGAAAAAGAAAAATCTCCTGAAGTATTGAAACCAACTGATGATGAGAAGGAGACAGCTACTCTTCCAAAAGAAAAATTTGAACTCAGTGAAGAGTATCTGATGAAAATGGCACCTTATCCTGGAAGGTTGAAGCCAGAATTAAAAGCCAAAAGTTATGACAGATTTCTTGATCTTTTCAAGAAATTGCATGTGAACATTCCGTTCGCTGAAGCATTGGCTAATATGCCAAACTATGCCAAATTCATGAAAGATCTCCTTTCCAGGAAGCAAAAGCTACAGGAATGCCAAACAGTTGCACTTAATGAGAAGTGCAGTGCTATTATCACTAGGAAGTTTCCTCCCAAACTTCGTGATCCTGGAAGCTTTAATATTGAAATTGAAATAGGAGACACAAAGATTGGCAAAGCTTTGTGTGATTTAGGGGCAAGTATTAATCTGATGCCCTTATCTGTTTGTAAAGCCTTAGGGATCACTGAATTGAAGCCTACTCTGGTTTCTCTTCAGCTGGCTGATAGATCCTTGAGGAAGCCAAGTGGAATAGTCGAAGATGTTCTTGTAAAAATTGACAAGTTCATCTTTCCGGCTGATTTTATTGTGCTTGATATGGAGGTTGAGAATGAAATGCCTCTCATATTGGGTAGACCTTTCCTGGCCACAGCCCGTGCAATGATTGATGTAGAACAGGGAAAGCTGGTGCTAAGGATGAATGAAGACACAATCACTGTCAATGTCTTTGATGCAATAAAAAGACCATATGATGATAGTGATTGTTTTGAAATTAATGTCTTAGAGGAAGTGATGCATGAAGATGAAACTCCCTTGCAAGAATTGACTGTTGAATTGCAAGAAAGAGATCATATCCCTTTTGAGGAAGACATTAAAGTTGCTAATGAGTTGCTTGAACAGAAGACTTCTGACAAGGAAATAGGTGCTCCTAAAGTTGATCTTAAGGAGTTACCTCCAGCCCTAAAGTATATGTTCCTGGGTGACAATGAAACATATCCAGTGATCATAAATAACAGGTTATCTGCTAATGATGAGAAGAAACTGAAAGAAATTCTTTTAAAGCATAAGACTGCTTTAGGATGGTCCATGGCTGATCTTAAGGGTATAAGTCCTTCTTTCTGTACGCATAAAATTCTCATGGAGAATGATATCAAACCTGTAAGGCAGCCTCAAAGAAGATTAAACCCCATGATGAAAGATGGTGAGAAAAGAAGTAGTTAAACTTCTTGATGCTGGAATGATTTATTCAATATCAGATACTGCATGGGTAAGTCCTGTACAAACTGTGCCAAAGAAAGGAGGTGTCACTGTGGTGAAGAACGATAAAGATGAATTAATCTCTACCAGGACAATTACTTATAGAAGTTGATAGAGCAAAACTAATGCTCATTGAAAAACTACCTCCTCCAATTAATGTTAATGGAGTGAGAAGTTTCCTTGGTCATGCTGGCTTTTATAGAAGATTCATCAAAGACTTCTCTAAAATTGCCAAGCCACTAAGTCAACTTCTCATGAAAGACAATGAGTTCGTTTTTGATGATGCGTGTCTTAAAGC
>JAVKPL010015912.1:0-13571 GCA_032173675.1 Gastrolobium villosum
TTTCTTGGTAACTTGCTCATTTCTCAACCAAATCAAGTGATCTTTGGCTTGAAACTTGATGCAAACAACCTTCCAAAGCCATTGGTAACACTTAGAAGCCTTGAATCAACCTCCTTGCTGCGTTTTTGAGCAAAATCAGATTCGACCCACTTGAGTTCTTGGAGTTTTGTTGGAGTTTTGATCTTCTAATGGTTTAGTGAAGCCTTGGTGGTGATCATACAACACATTGTGAGTATATTTGTGGTATTTTTATGGTTGAATTCATAGATCTAGAAATTTGTGTTCAAACCTTTGATTCTAGATGTGTGATGATAGAGAGCCCAAATGGAAAAATGCTATTAGATGAAAAGGCCTTAGAATGATGCATGAAAGCTAGAAATGCTATGATAAATTTTGGTGAAAAAGTTAGGTTTTTAACTTAGGAAAAATCTGTGGAAATTTCATGAAAATGGGTAAGTGATGTAATTGAATAATTGAATGGTGGACCGTTGGTATAGGTTGATAATATGATTACATGATTAGTATGAGTGTTAAAATGAATTGAAAAGCCTTAGGGCATACCTTGTGAGGAATCCGAATTATGATGAAAATTGAGGAAAAATGATATAAAAATGATGTAGTGGAAGTTGAATGATTGAAAATGGTGTTTAATTGGATGATAGTATAGTGTGGTAAAGTGGAATGAGAAGAAAGAATGTGTGATTCATGATATAATTGGTAATTTGATCTATAAAAGAGATTGAAGTAAAATGAATGATTATTTGAGATTGAATGGTTGACATGGGAATTGTATTGATAATCATGTTGTGGATTATCTAGGTTGCCTCGTTTGGGATGCTTTGGAAGCGGGTAAGCTTGGAGCTTACGTTTGGAGCATGGGCTCGGTATTGAGGTAACCTTTGGAACTGGGGTTTAGCCCTTGTGTGCTCCACCACACCTAGTGGATGGTTGTGGTTGGATTATGTGGTTATGACATTGTGTGATTGTGTGCTTGTATGCATATTGCTTGATTTTGTGAAAATTGTTTGGTCACTGGCCAGTTGACGTGTGTTGGTTTGGACATCCGCTAGGTTCATCCTACGGGAGAATGCCAGTTGGAATGCCATGGTGTTGACTCTAGGAGCGACATCAGGATGATCCAAGCGGGGGACGTCCGCCGGATAGGGCTCATGAGGAGTTCCGGTTGGGTATTGCCATGGAGTCTTCTCAACCATGGGAGAGGCGCCAGGACTGTCTCGGGAGTTATATGATGGAGTCCTTGAACATGAATCCATGAGTGGATGTTCTTGGGTTGTCTCCAGTTGGTGGGTGATATTGCATTGCTTGCATATTGTATGATGTTATATTTGCACATTGAGTGAGCCATGGGGTGGAGAAACCTCCAGGGCCCTTGGTTTACTGAGATATATTTATATATCTCACCCCGTGTTGTGGGGCATCATTTCAGGTTAGGTTGAGCCTGGAAGAGTGGAGCATGAGGTGCATATTGGAGGCACAGCATGTTGAGGACTTGGTTGAGACACATCTTGCATATGTTTTATGTTTTAGACTTAGGCCATGAACTTGTGCATGTTGAAAATGCCATGCTTGTATGTTCATGACTACTTGTTAAGTCTTTCAAATTGATGTACCTGTATAACCTTGGAAATTATTGTATATTTGAGTGAGCATGGGACTTGTCCATTGCCACATTCATTGTATTAGAAGCCTTGGTGAATATGTTGTAAAATGGCCATATTTGATGTAAAATGGCCATTATGTTAAAGACTTTGTATATGTTACATAATGGAATGAAAATGCATGTTTGAAGGGCCTAGAGCCTAAATTAGAGTATGTTTAAGTGTTGTGTGGAGTACTAAGATGTTAGGGATGGATTACACAACCCTTCTTGGGCTTAAAATGCTGTAATCTGTCACTTTTACTGCATAGTAATCGATTACCCAAGCATGGTAATCGATTACCATGCAACAGGGGACGAAATTTGGCTACTGCCTTCACTGGTAATCGATTACTGAGGCTTGGTAATCGATTACCATGTGAGGTAATCGATTACCCAAAGTTGGTAATCGATTACCAGAACAGAGGAATTGAAAAATTGGCTACTGCCTCATTTTTGACAGGTGGTAATCGATTACCACCCACTGGTAATCGATTACCACAGTGTAATTTTTGAAAATTTAAGTTTCTCTAGACTAAAAGAAAGGGGTTTAACTTGATGGGTAGAACTCCACATGGTACGTGATTTGAAACCACGCGTAACAAATGTAAAGGGGTAGAACTTGGTAAGATATGAAACTAAGTTGATGGGTTTAAATGAGTTGAATAAAAAGAAAGAGTAGAGGTGTTGTTAAGCCGAATGCTTCCGCGTATTGCATTTACAATTATAGCGTTGTTTTAATTGATTACGGAAAAGGTTATGGATATGAAAAGGAATATGATAAAAGAAAGAAAAAGTTTGCCCTTAATTTAATTAACCCAACTACTGTGATTGTAACTGCGCTTAATATCATAATCAATGTTAACAATACCGGTACGTAACGGGCTGTTACATTATGCACCCTTAATGTTAGGAAAAAAAAAAACTACTAACCTCGCCTCCAGTAAGATGTTGAAGAAATTTGTCCTCAAATTCAAGGCATAACTCCAAAGCTAGAGCTCTTGTACCTTCAGAACCACTAACCATTTGTGCACCAAGCTTCACTAACTCTTCCTGAACAATTTGAGACTTTCCCTGAAGACTGCAGCATTTTAAATAAAGGATTATGAAAGGTTTTAGGGCCACTCAAACTATACCAACTTTTTTTATTAAAAACAAAAAATTTAACCTCCCCTCCCCACCTAAGGGTGTGGATGGGTCAAATTGAATTGAATTTCTTGAAGAACTGAATCAAATTAGTTTAAATGGTACGGTTCGGATTGAAAACGGTTCAGTTCAAAACCGGTTCGGGTCAAACCTATTCTGAAAAGGAAAAAAAATGAAAAATAAAGAGATAAAATGGTTTGGTTCGGTTCTTGAACTGGTTCTTTAAAAACCAGTACGATTCATGAACTGGTTTTCAAAAACTGGTTATTTTAAGAGCAGTTCGGTTCAGTTCATAGTTAAGTTCAGTTTTTTGGTTCTTTTGCACACCCCCCCCCCCCCCCCCCCCCCAATAAAAAAAAAAAAAACTTAGCCTGTTGTCTTTTCTTTTCTTTTTTGGTTGGGTTCACTTAAAAGCCAAGCTAACCCAACCCAACCCAACCCATATCTACTAAGCCTACATTAGTGTTTGTTACTAGTTATCAGTTCATTATGTAAATACTAAGAAGTAAGCATCGATAGGAGCTGAACCAAGTAATCTCAGATCACATATCGAGTTATGGAAGTTGAAATGTTGATTCCATTTTCTCTTATTATTCAGCCTCATCTTGCACACCATGCTCATTCTCCCTAAATCCCACTCCTAGCTACTTGACTTTTTACATAGCAATTTTCCGACATTTTCCTTTAAAATTTTCATAGATTTAGTGGCATTAAATTCCATACAACTTGAAAAATATAAAACATTGTAGATGGTATATAAAGAAGGTTGGTGAAAAGAACTACCCAAATAAATCAATTAATCCAACGCAACTCTACTTTTCATGGTTTGGTTTGAGTGGATTAGGTTTTGAGCCTTTAGGTTTTGTTTATTAGATGATGTAATAAAAAATCAGGTTGAGGCCTTAACCCAAAACACCCCAACCTATTCTACAACCCTAGTAATAATAACAAACATAAGAAAGCGTAATCTTAAGCAAACATTATACATATATATATATATATATATATATATATATATATATATATATATATATATGCTAACCAGGCTACTTTCTCTATGATTGCAGACCTTATGGGTGAACATTTTACAAGACAAAGAACATATAAATAATATTGAAATGCGCTTTATATTGGCGAATGTGCATGCTGCAACAAATGAGTAGAGAAGGCGCAAGTGCAGCTTTAAATCCATATTAGACAGATCATAGGTGCCTAGGGATCAGGACAAACTTAAATGTATAACGTCACACACCAAATAAAACCCTCTAATTCTCTGCACTTTTTTCTTTCATTCATTAAAACAGACAACCATTTAAGAAAACAATGCTAATGAGCCTATTTAAACGAACATCGATAGGTTGGACAAAGAAAATTCTGAAGCAGCGGTGCTATTTACAACATACAATATTTTTTGTCATAGAATACGATATTTAATGAAGAGAGCCTAGAGAAGTGGTAAAACTACTCTTTTGTTACCAAAAGATCAAGGGTTCTAATCTAGGAGACAACCTCTTTTTGCAAAAATGTAAGGGTAAGGCTGAGTATGAGGATTTTCTGATCCCACCCTCGCAAGTTAGGGTTTCATGGAGAGCTCTTAACATGATATTTAAAACAGAGAACTACACAAACGACAAGAAAACATAAGCTAGAGAAAAATAAATACCCAGTGAGGAGAGTTGGAAGCCTGAGCTTCATACGATTGCGAATCTGTTCGGCAAGAGACTCAACCAAAGCAATTCTACCAAGCTTGCTTTGAGGGGCTCCGGTCAATATAGATTTCAAACTTTCAGTTTCAGCTCGCCAAGCAGTTTCCAACGAGCTCTCAGATGCACCACTCCCAGACTGAGCAGAAGCTATAGAAACAGATTGGCCTATCAAAGCAACCCATGGAATATCAGAGGTTTTTGGTGGTCCCTGGTTCAATAGGAGAGCCTGCACCGCTGCAAGGGCTTTTGAGTCTGTAGCTGCCTGATCAATTTTACTGATAACACCAACTGTTCTGGTGGCTACAATTGAAACCCACAAAAAAAGTTTGATGAACCAGTATTATAAGGATATGATTAGGTAAAACACGAGAAAGGAATTTCTAAACTTGAGAGGTTTAATAGTGTCTAGGACCAACCCTTTCAAAAGCTTAAGTTGTTAGGTGCAAGTTCATAAATGACGTATATCTGTAAAGCACACCCTCATGCAAGTGCCATTTGGGCTAAAAAATGTAGAAGTATAGACAAGGTACAGGCTCACCCCGCCTTGTGCAGAAACTCAACTTAATTTAGAAAAATGGAGGTGGCAAGGATCAACTCTTCAAAAAGCTTAATTTGTTGGGTGGAGGGCTCAAGATTGGTTTTACATCTCCGACAAAACAGCTATAAATTTCGTTGTTGGGGCATTGGGGAGGGGGAAAGAAGGAAGAAAAAAAAAGTTGAAAACTTACATTCTACATCATACTCTTTGCCACTCTAAGGGCCCGCGATGATGAAATTTCAGGTGCCTGAGCACCAGGAACTACTACCAGTAAAATTGCATCATTGTGCTCAACATATTCACTGATCTAAAGAAGATGAAAAAGAAGACATCAAACTTCTCTGCAAAGAAAGCACCTAAAAAACAACCATAGATCTAAGAAATAATTTTAATTAAAATACCAATCATCATCAATTTAGAATGTCAGTGTAACATCCCGGGCGCTGACGAGGGCGGGGAGTGATCGCCGGTGCGCAAGGGCACGGACAAGGAGCGGCTCCTGGCAGGCTTCCAGCGACGGGGGTACATGAATGAATCGAATAACACCGGAAAGAGAGGGATTCCAGAGACTGTGCTGGTATGGGACAGTACAGTTGGGAATGAATTATAAGAATTAATTGGTACTACCTATACTAACAAGATGCATCTACTTTTCGGTAGCCCGGATGAAGAACTCCACAGTTAAGCGTGCTTGACTTGGAGCAATTCGGGGATGGGTGACCTCCTGGGAAGTTTTCCCGGGAAGTGTGCGAGTGAGGACAAAGCACGCTGAAAAGTCTCGTGTTAGTGTGTGGGGACAGTCGTTAATCCTTGCAAGTTGCCAGGCGTTACAAGGGCTAAAACAGTGGCATTTTAGGTGTAAAAACAGTGACATATGATGACTAAAACAGTGGCTCATTATGCATAAAAACAGTGGCATATGATGACTTAAAACAGTGGCCTTTTATGCTTAAAAACAGTGGTATTTTAAGCATGGAAACAGTGACATTTCATGACTAAAACAGTGGCATTTTAAGCATGAAACAGTGGCATTTTAAGCATGGAAACAGTGGCTTATCAAGTGCAGAAACAGTGGCTTTTTAAGTGCAGAAACAGTGGCTTTTATTGTGCAGAAACAGTGGCTTTTAGGTGCAGAAACAGTGGCTTCTATTGTGCAGAACAGTGGCTTTTATTGTGCAGAGACAGTGGCTTTTATTGTGCAGAAACAGTGGCCTAATATAGTGATATTGATGAACCGAAACAGTGGCATACATCTTCAAAACAGTGGCATTTTAATGTGATTTTGAGGAACCGAAACAGTGGCATTTTTATCTACCAAAACGGTGGCACATACATAAGAAAACAGTGGCACATTTCTCTTTAAACAGTGGCCTAATCATACAAACAGTGGCATATAATCTTAAGCATTTTTATGCATACAATTCACCATGCAATAGCTCCACCATTCTAATTTTTACCATGCTCATACTTGAATCCAAAACCACACATACTCAAGGAGACAATTAAGCACACATACATGGTTTCATAAGGAAAAGTCCTAAGCTCAAGGCTTACCTCTTGTAGCACACCCTTCAAATTCAAGAATCACACACCACCTTCTAGCTTCACCACACCACAAGTCCACACTCCTTAGGAGGTCCTATGCGCAACAAGGTGAGGAACAAGGCTTGCACTAGCTTGGTGTATGGTTGAGGTGAGGGAAGGAGGGGATGTTGTCTTTAGCAAAGTCTTCTAGTTCCAAGGAGGCTTGAGGTTCGGTTTAGGGAGTGAGGGAGTGAGGAGAAGAGAAGTTGGAGAAGGGTTGGCTGCACTTGCACATGAAGGCAGCCCCCTCTCCATGCGCACATATATAGTGAAAGGGAGGGAAAAATGCTATGATTAACTATCATGAAATATTCAGATTTCTATGAGAGGATGGGGCTGAATCTAAGGCTGAATCAAGCAAGGTTTGCTTCTACTTTACTCTATTTACATGCAAGGGGTGAGGGAAGATTTGTTCAGCTTTGAGGGCTGTCCAAGGCAGAGAAATTTCTGCACAATTGACCATGATTATGCGCAAGAATGGAGTGGGAAGGAAGTGTCAAGTGCACATGCAAGAGCTTAGCTAAGTCAACAAGTAACTAACCATGTGGCAGCCCAAAAATCTGCACTTAGGCAGCCTTGGTGCGCAATGATGAGGGGGAGAAAGGTGCATCAAGGGTGTAGATTTGTGACAGTCCAAACACTCATATTGGGGCTGTCCTTGTGCAGAAAATTTCTGCATAGAAGGCTAAACCATGCGCACAAAGAGAGGTGTGAGGGAGGTTCACTAAGTCCACAAGCAAGAGAGCTTTGTGGCAGCCAAGGATTCTGATTCTTAGAGGACATGTTGCGAGCGTGTGTTTTGGAGTTAGGAGGCAGCTGGGATAGTTATCTTTCTTTGATTGAGTTCGCTTACAACAACAGTTACCACTCCAGCATTCAGATGGCACCGTATGAAGCTTTGTATGGGAGAAAATGCAGATCCCCTTTATGTTGGACGGAAGTGGGTGAGCGAAGTATGTTAGGACCCGATCTAATTCAAGAAACATCCGAACAAGTAAAGAAGATTCGGGAGAATATGCAGAGGGCTCAGGCCAGGCAGAAGAGTTATTACGACAAGCGTCATAAGCCTCTATCTTTCGAAGTCGGAGATCATGTGTTTTTGAGAATCACTCCTACATCGGGACTCGGAAGGAGAATGGGAGTTAAGAAGTTAAGTCCACGGTACTTAGGACCGTATCTGATTATGGACCGGATTGGAGAGTCTGCATACCGGTTGGCCTTACCACCCAATTTGTCAGGAATTCACAATGTATTTCATGTGTCACAGCTACGGAGGTATCGCTCTGATACCACTTGTAACGCCTGGCAACTTGCAAGGATTAACGACTGTCCCCACACACTAACACGAGACTTTTCAGCGTGCTTTGTCCTCACTCGCACACTTCCCGGGAAAACTTCCCAGGAGGTCACCCATCCCAGAATTGCTCCAAGTCAAGCACGCTTAACTGTGGAGTTCTTCCGATCCGGGCTACCGAAAAGTAGATGCATCTTGTTAGTATAGGTAGTACCAATTAATTCTTATAAGCCATTCCCAACTGTACTGTCCCATACCAGCACAGTCTCTGGAATCCCTCTCTTTCCGGTGTTATTCGATTCATTCATGTACCCCCGTCGCTGGGAGGCCGTGCCCTTGCGCACCGGCGATCACTCCCCGCCCTCGTCAGCGCCCGGGATGTTACAGTCAGGTTGTAATTGGCCACAACATACTCGATGTTGAAACTAAAAAAATTTAGGAAAAGATAACTTATAACTACTTACTATTTTGTCATCCATTATCCGCTGGTCCAATCCAGGCAAGTCAATCAATTTCAATGGAGGTGCTGTAGAATTTCAGAACAGAACAAAATGCATTAGTCTAACAATGCCATGCATGTAAACATTTATGTTACATGTTCGATCCCCCCACCCGGGGGAATAAACTAATGCTTATTTTGTTTATTTTATTTTCCTAAAAACCCGTCCAAAGCCTATTTATTCATAAATAAAGGGAGGGAGCAATATATTATATGACAATGGACATACCAGTACTGGTGCGTAGTTTTAGATATATTTCATCACGGCTCCTACCAGATGAACCTTTGCTTAGTCTATCCTGTAGAGAATGTCGAAGGGCACCTATGATAATGGAAACAAAAAAAACTAAGACGATCAGAAACATGATATTTTTTAAACAAAATGTGGTGGAAAATGAGTATGCAAATGAAGTTAGAATGAGGTAAAGTTCATACTTGCAGAAACCTGTTGAGATTTATTATCAATTTGGAGGATGATGGACTTGCTGTTTAAAGAGGTATCTCTATTCAATTCAATGCTAATGGGAGCCCTGGTAGCACCATTTTCACCGGTTGGCTGCAGTTTATAACCACCGATTTAAACGGTAAATAAAGAAAGATTAAAGAGAAAGAGAGAAGATGATAATATTGGAAATAAGAAATACCAAAACAGGATGTCCAATCAAGCTATTCAAGGCAGCAGATTTTCCAGCACCCTGATCCACCAGTACCAGAATTGTTTGTTTTAGTACGGATCCAAAAGAGTGACACAGTTGGTGTGTAATTTGCAATCAGTTCTCACGCTGAAATCAAAAATGTAGAAGAAAAGACTTACGACATTGCCAAGAGCAACGACATTGAGGAAAGTTGAAGGGCGCTTGGGGTCGTCAACATCGTCGTCGGCGAGGACAGCGCCGGCTTGGCGCATAGAATCGGAGAGCTGAACCAATTCGTCGATTGCCTCCATCGGATCTGATCTGACGGTGAAGCAACTAGTTAGGTTTCCGACGCCACAAATTTAATTTCGACGTAACGAAAGCGTTGCTTTTGGTTTGGGCGTCAAGGAAATGAGAACTAGACTCTTAACCAAATTGAAATTAAATCATCAACTGCTATGCTTATTATGATGTTATGATGCACCTCTACACACACACACTCTCTCTCTCTCATGCGGTTGCGATTGAGATTTCTATTTCAACTTCTTATTTAATTTTTCTTCTTCCTTTTTGTTACCACTGACATGCCTCTATTTCGCGCTTTTTACCTTGCTCAGCGGTACCAGCACCACTACCATAATGAGAATAATCATTTTATTTATTCTCATTAGCAAAATAACAACTTGTGAATCACATTTCTATTTCTAATACCCCTGTTTATGAAAAGAGAAAATATCAATACCTTCCCTTAATTGAATAAAATTAAATTTTGTTTATGCCAGCATTTTTATACTTTATACAACTTCAGTTCTTATAAAAGTTTAATCTGATCTCAAAACTTATTAAGCTAAATAAATGGTTGAGAAAATATTAAATATTTATAATTTTATTTATATTACACTAGTTAAACTAGTGAATCATGACTTGTGTTTTACACTCCGGCTATTTTTATATTTTTTTACTCAAATACATTAAATTTTATTTTTTATAATAAGAATAATTTCGTGTTCAGAAATAAAAAAATAGGTAAAATTCGTGATCCAAACAACATGCAGAGAATAACATGCTAAAGGGAAGATTAAGAATGTGCAATAACATACGACAATCTAGATAAAAATATTTGTTAATGAATGCGTAGCTTAAAGATTTGGCTTTATAAAGGAAAATGAAATCTAAGCGGAAAAAAAAAATCAGGTAAAGTGAAGAGTTAAAAAGGTAATTATTAAGAGATTGTAATCCATCAACAAACTCCTTGGTAGGGTATTTTGGCAAGTATACCTAAGCAACTTGAAATGAGTTTTTTTTTTTTTTTTTGGTAACATGTTTGGACTAAACAAAGCCCCTGAACTGGGTTTTCAATTTGCCTACAAGAGTTAAAAAAATTTGGGTAGCAAAATTCTTTCCGCAGCCAACTTGATTTCTTTGCAAAATTTCTTATTTCGCAACCATTTTGAGGGTCGTATTTTGGGGTTTGATGGGAAAAGTAAAAGTTGAGTTCATATTTTGGGTTCAAGAAAACCATTTGGATAACAATAATAATTGTTGAAACAATGACATCAATTAAGTTCCTTTTACAAACTGTCATTTTGGGCAAGAGTTGATCAGATTCAAAAAATAAAAAGGGTTAATTTTGTAATTGAAACCCATTTTCCCATTTATATTTTACCTCCAATCAAATATGAAATTCGAAAATTTAAATCAATTTTCCTGGTAATATTTTGGTCTACCAAATAATTTTTTTAAAATTTTTCCACTAATTTTAGTTTACAACCATTTTCCCACTATCTATATTTACCTGATTAAAAAAAATTTCTCCTATACCAAACGTCCCTAAGTTAGCCAATAAGACAATTAGTGTTATTTTATGGGGTAAAATGTGTGTCATTTAAAAGATGTAAAGTTGTGTCAGTTTAAGAGAGAGAGAAAGATAGATAAAGGAGGAGAGAGAGTTGACAAAAAAAAGGTGTGAGTTCCACCTATTTGTGAGTTCATATATATATATATATATATATATATATATATATATATATGTATGTATATATATAACGTGCAAAAATATAAATGACAAATTTATAAATTACTATAATTTAGATAATAATACAAAAATTGGGACGATGTGCACTTGTGCTTCACCGAGAAGGATTAGAATAGAAAAAAAAAATTACATTTATCCAACAAAAAAAAAATGGCAGCAACCAAATGCTCTCGCTACAAAGGAGAATGTAACATCCCGGGCGCTGACGAGGGCGGGGAGTGATCGCCGGTGCGCAAGGGCACGGACAAGGAGCGGCTCCTGGCAGGCTTCCAGCGACGGGGGTACATGAATGAATCGAATAACACCGGAAAGAGAGGGATTCCAGAGACTGTGCTGGTATGGGACAGTACAGTTGGGAATGGCTTATAAGAATTAATTGGTACTACCTATACTAACAAGATGCATCTACTTTTCGGTAGCCCGGATCGGAAGAACTCCACAGTTAAGCGTGCTTGACTTGGAGCAATTCTGGGATGGGTGACCTCCTGGGAAGTTTTCCCGGGAAGTGTGCGAGTGAGGACAAAGCACGCTGAAAAGTCTCGTGTTAGTGTGTGGGGACAGTCGTTAATCCTTGCAAGTTGCCAGGCGTTACAAGTGGTATCAGAGCAGGGCCTCTCATCCAGTACGGTGTGGTTCGAGGACGAACCAGGCGGAAGCTGGTGGGCATGTAACATCCCGGGCGCTGACGAGGGCGGGGAGTGATCGCCGGTGCGCAAGGGCACGGACAAGGAGCGGCTCCTGGCAGGCTTCCAGCGACGGGGGTACATGAATGAATCGAATAACACCGGAAAGAGAGGGATTCCAGAGACTGTGCTGGTATGGGACAGTACAGTTGAGAATGGCTTATAAGAATTAATTGGTACTACCTATACTAACAAGATGCATCTACTTTTCGGTAGCCCGGATCGGAAGAACTCCACAGTTAAGCGTGCTTGACTTGGAGCAATTCTGGGATGGGTGACCTCCTGGGAAGTTTTCCCGGGAAGTGTGCGAGTGAGGACAAAGCACGCTGAAAAGTCTCGTGTTAGTGTGTGGGGACAGTCGTTAATCCTTGCAAGTTGCCAGGCGTTACAGAGAACAAGCAATTATGTATATTGAATCTCCATGAAATCATCCTCAATCACCGTGAAATCATCATCAATCTCCATCAAATCATCATCAATCTCCATGAAACCATCCTCAATCTCCATGAAACCATCATCAATCTCCATCAAATCATCATCAATCTCCATGAAATCATCCCCGATCTCCATGAAACCATCCTCAATCTCCATGAAGTCATCCTCAATCTCCATGAAATCATCCTCAATCGCCATTGATTCCTCAGTCTTTGACCCGGAACAACGCTGATCACCGTAGCTAGGAACTCTGGCGCCGTAAGGGCTAGTGAAATTGATGCTTCTCTGGGTTCCCTACTTCAAGAAAGGGGAAGGGAACGTGAAATTGTGAAGAGGTTTTGTGTAGCAGATGCTACAGAAGAAGAAGATTGCAGAAAGGATAAGAGGAGGAGAAGAGGGAATTGAGAGAGAAGAGAATTTCCAATAATTTTTTGATATTATTTCTTAACACCACACACCTAGATAACCAGAATGGATATAACACCTCAAATATAAAATTTTTATATTATATTGTATGAAAATTGGTTAACACCACACACCTACTGAGTTAGAGATTTCATAACCATGGCCTTCCTTTCTTCTCCACTTCTCGCGCACACACAGGGAGGAAAGAACCAAACCACCATTTCTTCACCATTTTCCCATTTCTTCGTTTCTTCACCGAATCGCTTGATTTTGGTGTCGAAATCTATTGTAAACAACCTTCCAAAGCCATTGGTAGCACTTAGAAGCCTTGAATCCATCTCTTTGGCCGCGTTTTTGAGAAACTCAGATTCGACCCACTTTGATTTTTGGAGATTTCTTGGAGTTTTGATCTTCAAATGGTTTAGTGAAGCCTTGGTGGTGATCATACAACACATTGTAAGTATATTTGTGGTCTTTTGATGGTTGATTTCTTAGATCTATGAATTTGTGTTCAAACCTTTGATTTTAGATGTGTGATGATAGAGAGCCCAAATGGAAAAATGCTATTAGATGAAAAGGCCTTAGAATCATGTTTGTAAGCTAGAAATGCTATGTTAATTTTGGGTGAAAAATATAGGTTTTTAACTTAGAGGAATTTGAGGAATTTTCATGAAAAATGAGTTTTGGTGTAATTTGGATTTAATGATTGTTGTAGGGTGCCTCACACGGTTGGAATTGTGAAAAGTTGATTTGGAGCATACGTTTGGAACGGTATTGCTCGTGTTAAGGCAAACTCTTGGAACTTGGGTTTAATCCCTAGTGAGCTCCACCACACCTAGGGGAAGGTTGTGGTTGGATTATGTTGTTATGACATGATGTGATTGTGTGCTTGTATGCATATTGCTTGTATTTTGTGAAAAATTGTTTGGTCACTGGCCAGTTGATGTGTGTTGG
>JAVKPL010015913.1:0-13246 GCA_032173675.1 Gastrolobium villosum
TGCTATGTTTATGCCATCATATTTACTAGGTTCAAGTTACATCTGTCTGCTCAGCTGCGCCCGAAGCAGTATAGCCGACGACTCCTATCCTGCATTCAGGACACGTCCAAACCTTTCCCTAAGGCATCACAATAGACCTCGAAAGTACGTCGAAGGATCGGGAAGGGTAAAATGTGGAGCGGCGTGAACTTTTCTTTAGTGCATGAAAACAATCTTCGCACTCCTGAGGTCACACGAATGGGATCTCCTTTCTAGTCAAGCGGGTCAACGGTAAAACCATTGTAGAAAACCCCTCGATAAATCTTCGATAATAACCGGCTAGTCCCAGAAAACTTCGAACTTCAGAAATAGTCTTAGATCTTTCCCAATCCATCACGGCCTCTATTTTACTAGGGTTCACTGCCACACCATCAGCAGATATGACATGACCCAAAAACTGAACCTTTGACAACCAGAATTCACACTTGGAAAACTTGGCATACAATTGATTATCCTTTAGTATTCTTAGAATAGATCAAAATATCATCTATGAACATAACTACAAACTGATCCAGATATGGCTTGAACAAACGGTTCATATAGTCCATAAACACTGCCGGAGCATTAGTGAGACCAAAAGGAATTACTTGGTACTCATAATGTCCGTATCTAGACCTGAATGCAGTCTTCGGAATATCATCCGACTTAACTCGGATCTGATGATAACCTGACCTCAAATCAATTTTTGAGAAGACACAAGCACCCCTCAACTGATCAAGCAAATCATCTATGCGAGGGAGAGGATACTTGTTCTTTACAGTCACTTTATTTAATTGCCTGTAGTCAGTCACAAGTCTCATGGTTCCATCCTTCTTCTTAACAAATAAGACCGGGGCTCCCCACGGGGACACACTAGGTCGGGTGAACTGCTTTGCCAACAAGTCCTCAATCTGTTTCTTCAATTCAGCCAATTCCAGAGGAGACATCCGATATGGAGCCATAGAAATGGGCCCCACACCAGGCAACAATTCAATAGAGAACTCTATTTCTCTCTGGTGGAAGATTTGGAATCTCATCCGGAAATACATCCATAAATTCATTTACGATTGGAATATCAGCAATCTTATCCTGAGTACTACTGCTCACTAATCTTCCCAACCATATATAGCCTAATGCTCTCTCCACCAAGGCCCGTCTAGCCTGATGTATTGATATACAAGGAGAGGAGCTAGTAGCAGACTCCTCAGATAACATCACTAGTTTCTTACCATAACAGTCAATCACTGCACAATTTTTAGAAAGCCGGTCCATACCCAAGATGACTTGAAGACTAACCATAGGTAGACAGATAAAGTCAATTACATAGTCTCGGCCCTCATACTTAAATTCAACATCCTTGCATATATCAGAAGTACTACATTTTTCTCCCGTAGTTGTAGTTACTTTCATAGGAGGAGAAATTTCATACATTCGCAAATTCAAGCCCACAGCCATAAAATCAGATATGCAAGAATGAGTAGCCCCTGTATCAAATAACACATCTATATCAAAACCATTAATATAGATCGTACCTTTTACCAAATTAGGCGCTTTATCCGCCTGCTGCTGAGTGATAGCATAAACCCGTCCCACAGTCTGAGACTCAGGGACAGCTGGAGTAGGAACCATCTGAAGTGGTGCAACCCTGACATCTCTCTGAGGACAGTCTCTAGAGTAGTGGCCAGTCTTGCCACATTTATAACAAATCACCTGTCCCGTGGCACACGGTCCTCTATGCTCCTTACCACAACCAATACACTTAGGGATCGATGGTCTCTCAGAAGAACCAGTTTTCTTGAATTTATTACCTGATTGTTTCACCTGCAAATTCTTATTTTTATCATCAGATTTCTTGTTCTTCCAGTAATTTGAACCACTGGACTTCTTGGAATCAGACTCTTTAGTTCTATTATTTCGCCTCCTGTGAATATCCTCAACAGCCCTGCATTGATTAATTAAGGTGGGAAAATCTCTAAAACCACAACCTGCAAGACTTTCTGCAATTCTATCATTTAACCCTCTTTGAAATTTTGCAACTAAAGACTCTGAATCTGGCATAGCTCTCCTGAAGTAAGCATACTTAGCCAACTGATTGAATTTGGCCAGATATTCATCAACAGACATTTCACCCCGCACAAGATCATTATATTCACCTTCCTTCCTTTCTCTAGCATCTCGGGGAAAGTACTTATCAAGAAAGTGCCTCTCAAACAAAGGCCATGTAATAGCGTGACCCTGCAATTCCAATGGACGAGAAGTATTTAGCCACCAATCACTAGCATCACCTTTCAGCATATAAGTAGCATACAATAGTCTCTAATTATCCGGACATTCCATCACCCGAAAAATCCTCTCTATATCCTGCAACCATGTAGCAGCAACAATAGGGTCATAACCACCCTCAAAAGTAGGCGGCTGATGCTTCCTGAAAGCATTTAATCGTCTCTCTCTAGCCTCAACATTATCCATTACAACCGTGTGAACAGATTGTTGTCCAGTATGAATAGTAGCATCACCATGATGACTAGCCTCACCCTCTCCATCCCCGTGCTCTTCATGGAGAGTATGCGGAGATGGAATGGGAGTATGTGGTGGTGGAGGTGGCGGCGGCGGTGGAGGTTGTAACGCCTGGCAACTTGCAAGGATTAACGACTGTCCCCACACACTAACACGAGACTTTTCAGCGTGCTTTGTCCTCACTCGCACACTTCCCAGGAAAACTTCCCAGGAGGTCACCCATCTCAGAATTGCTCCAAGTCAAGCACGCTTCACTGTGGAGTTCTTCCGATCTGGGCTACCGAAAAGTAGATGCATCTTGTTAGTATAGGTAGTACCAATTAATTCTTATAAGTCATTCCCAACTGTACTGTCCCATACCAGCACAGTCTCTGGAATCCCTCTCTTTCCGGTATTATTCGATTCATTCATGTACCCCCGTCGCTGGAAGCCTGCCAGGAGCCGCTCCTTGTCCGTGCCCTTGCGCACCGGCGATCACTCCCCGCCCTCGTCAGCGCCCGGGATGTTACATGCCCACCAGCTTCCGCCTGGTTCGTCCTCGAACCACACCGTACTGGATGAGAGGCCCTGCTCTGATACCACTTGTAACGCCTAGCAACTTGCAAGGATTAACGACTGTCCCCACACACTAACACGAGACTTTTCAGCATGCTTTGTCCTCACTCGCACACTTCCCAGGAAAACTTCCCAGGAGGTCACCCATCCCAGAATTGCTCCAAGTCAAGCACGCTTAACTGTGGTGTTCTTCCGATCTGGGCTACCGAAAAGTAGATGCATCTTGTTAGTATAGGTAGTACCAATTAATTCTTATAAGTCATTCCCAACTGTACTGTCCCATACCAGCACAGTCTCTGGAATCCCTCTCTTTCCGGTATTATTCGATTCATTCATGTACCCCCGTCGCTGGAAGCCTGCCAGGAGCCGCTCCTTGTCCGTGCCCTTGCGCACCGGCGATCACTCCCCGCCCTCGTCAGCGCCCGGGATGTTACAGAGGTGGTGGGGGCTGATTCCCCGCTCTACCATCTCTCATGGCTCTCAACTCAGCCATCATCAGGTTCATCATATTTTGATTGGCAGCAATTATATCTTGATTTGTTTTCATAAGAGTTTCATTAGCCTGCCTACTAGTAGCCAGCTCCTGCTGAACACCAGCCAAAGCAGTAGCTATAGGATCAGGCTGACTGGAAGTTGCCCCAACGGTATTCCGAGATCTTAACAAAGTAGCTAATGTAGGATCTGTCTGATTATCATCTGCTGCCGGAGGTCTCATAGGAAGAACCATGACTCTGCACATGTTACACAAAGGAATGAGTTGATCAGGCCCACACTAAGTGGTTACACATGCATTATCACAGAAAATCCTAAAAGCCACTCATAACAACACAGTTATTGCAATACATCAAGGAATTCCCTTTTCAAAACTGCTCTGATACCATAAAATGTAACGCCCCGTCTGCAGCAGGTTAATTAACATTCATATGATAGTAAGCGCAGCATGCTCAACTTAATTAATGCGGAAGCTAACTAAATAAATTTTATCTTTTTCCTTATGTATTGCAAACCTTTATTTTTTTACTTCCATGGCCAAAATAAAACGGACAACATTTCCTCTGTATTTTGGACTACTGGGGATAATTCCCACTATGAAATCTCCACCTGATTGATAGTTTAATATAATCCAGACATATACCATATTACCCATCCATCCATGGCATAGGCTATCTCAATATCACACTGTCTCAAAATAATGTTCATGATGTTACTTATATAATTACATCAAATAAACAAAAGAGATGCAATTAAATAAGTAACATAGACCTAAGCATGCATAACTAACAACATACACAAACTATCGACATGCCATAGACATCTCCTATGCTCTCAAAAAAATACATGGCATGTACAACTCAAAATATGGTATGTCAGGTACAAATCTAAGTATCCACAAGACCCTGACAATCATGTTAAGTAATATCTCTCATCTGGCCTCTTGCCACGCGATGCCTCGGCACTATCAGCTCCTGTACCTGAAATGGTGATCCCCATAACACGGGGTGAGATAATATAATTACCTCAGTAAGCTAGGGACCCTTGGAGGGCTCCTCCACCCCTAAGCTCACTTATGGTATAATCACAGTATAAAAATCCATGCATGCATCAGAATATGTATGACAATGCAGTGTGCAATAATATAATCCTACTGGCCAGAGAATATAACAAGTATGTATTACGCAAGGAAACACCGTCTTGCAACATACCGTATGAGGAAACACTGTCTCATACTATGCATAAGGAAACACCGTCTTATGCCTCACACAAGGAAACACCGTCTTGTGTGGCACACAAACATACATACATATAGAGCTGTCAAATAGGCCCCAAACCAGTGGGCCACCCTTTTAACCCTCATTTTTAGCCCTGTCCTTTTTTAGCCCCCAAATAATAGGGCCATTTTCAGCCCTCTTTTTTTTAGCCCTCATTCATTTTGGGTTATGAAAGGGCCAACCGCGGGCCAACCCATTTTTTTTATGAAAACCTAATTTCCCAATTTCATCTTCATGAATGTTCTTCTTCACTAGGGATTTTTCCTCCTCCGCCCCCGCCGCCACCTTCGCCGGAGATCACTCCCACGCCGCTGCCGGAACCACCGACTCCGATCGTTCCCCTATCGGAGGTTCCGAGGCTGAGTCTGTCGATTGGAGAAAACAGCGATGGGGTTGCGGGTGCGGGTGCGGTTTCGGGTCGGGTCGGAGAATGCTGCGGTTGTGGATCGGGTTCGAATATGGTTGTCGGTGTTGTTGTGAAGATGTTGGTGGTGGCGGTTTTGGTCGCGACTGTGGAGAGGCTCACGGTTGGGATCACCGTGTCACCGTGGTGGCGCTTTTGGTCGCGACTAGTCATGCCCACTCCCACAAGGGACCCTTCCCTGACACTGCATTCTCCAAACACACCACCGGTGTTCCCAGATTTGTATGGCAAACGCCGTGAAATGGCCAGAGTTCACATGCTTGAAAGAGAGATAAGTTTTCTTGAGGTGGTTTTCATCTAATTCTTATATGTTCTCTCATTTCTTGTTCAAAACCTTGAAACTTTTCACTTACCATTAATTATTATATTCTAGTGTAAATTCAATTCAAACTGAAACTTTATTATTAGTCATAACTTTCTATATGGAGGGAGTGTTAGATGTTAAGACTATATATATCAATGTTTGCCAATTCTTCTTCACTGTGATTATGATCAAGACTTGACTTTCGAGTATGAAACAGAGTGATGACTGTAGTTTTCATTGTTGAAATTGGATTTTAACTTATGACTGTGTGAATCCAGGATATTCTTCAACTTATAATTGATTTTTCTTCCAGTGATCTTCTGGGTTCTCAGAATCTTTCTCCCACAATTGGTGGATGATGATGATAATGATGATGATGATGATGATTCTTCAAAGGGAAAAATTGTGGATCCATGCCTATGTGAAGTTTCTGAAAGCAAAACTAAAGGTAGCCGTAGTGGTAGGTTTAAGTCCAAGATGGTGAAGAAACTTGTGCCTAAGAAGTTTCGTGCCTCTAAGAAAGAGGAAAAAGAGAAAGGAATTAAGCAGAGAGAAGCTGAATCAGGTAGTGAAGTTTCAAGTGTTGTGGAAGAAGATAAGCTACAAGATGATGTTGGAGAAGAATTGGAAGAGAATATGAATAAGTCATCTTTGTTGCTTAAAACTGAACTTGAGTGTATAAGAGATGATGATGATGATGAGGTAGATTGTGGAATCACTTGTTCCAAAGTGGCAAAGGAGGAGAAGAGAATAGGTAGTGTTGTTGTTGGGCATTCAAGTTACGCAATTCTACTTGTAATTACCCTTGTTGGGCTTCTTGTGGGTCGTTTCCCTGCATTGATACTTATAATGAGAACCTGGAATTGGGAAGACCTTACTTGCAAAGGTTTGAAAAAAATGGTGCAGAATTTTTTTTAATGTGGCCCGCGGGCTGGCCCTAACCCGTTGGGTTATATGAATTTTTGGCCCGTGCGGGCTGGTTAATATGTGGGCTGTTTGGCCCTGTGGGCTTTTTGGCCCTGGCCCGCGCGGGCTAGGGCCTAACGGGCCGGGGTGGCCCGTTTTGACAGCTCTACATACATATACATGCAACATATAACAATTTATTTTCAACATACCATATCAAACTACCATCCTCCCTCGGAGTCTGGTGGAACAAACGGGGGATTAACCCCAAGGACCAAAAGCTTACCTGGCAAGCAATGTCCTCCAATAATTCTTGTGTCCACAGAGTCACGATCTTTCACAAAGTCACAACCTAGTTCCAAGATGTGAATACAATCAGTATTCCTATATACCAGTCTACCACGTTAAATTTCCAAGACTACACATACAAGAAGCCTACACTTGATTTTTTTATTCCAATTTATCAAAGTGTCCTAAACGGCCATTTCATAATTTTTCTTTTTTCGGGAACCAATCCCAAGCATATTTAACAAAGGGGCTCACCTACAAATCACCCTCAAACTACTCATACCATTTAATCTCAATTTATAAACCCTAAATCATGCATTTTCTCTAAAATCACAAGAAGGAGTTGGGGTAATTACCTTGGGAGCCTCAAATCACTAAATAGAAGATAAACCAAGCTTCCAACAAGATCACAACCCTTCCTCAAGCCTTAAATCCGAAAATGGCAGCCATGGGTTCTTCAAAATATGTTTCCCTCTCATTCAAATGTAGCTACCAAGTTGAGGGGATGAGGAAGAGTGATACGACCTCACCTTGCAAGCAAGAAATAAGTGGGCTGGAGAATCATGCTGAGTCAGCAAGTTTGTTAACAAAGAATATTCTAGAGAAAGCTAAACAGAAAACAGTTAGGGACTTGGACATTGGCTGGAAATTCACAGTATAAATAGGAGTAGGAAGGGAAAGTTTTGGGATCTGGAATCTTGGGAAATATTGGGATCCTTTTGGATATTGGGAGAGACCCCTGAGCCTCTCGAATTGCTCAGGAATAGCTTTGTAATTGTTTAGTTTCTACAGTTCTTCTTCTTCTTCCATTTCAGATTGTAATTTCCTTTTCATATAATACAGAAAATCCAGAAAGTGTTCTTTCTGGGCCAAAATCGCTGTTCTTCTTTTCTGTTATTGTTTTTCTCTGATCTGGTTCCTATCAATTGGTATCAGAGCTATCCGATCCGGGTAGCTTTGAAGGATACCGTTCATTTAAAAAAAAAAGATAAAAAAAATGGAGAATCAATTTCATAGAGGGAAGATCCCTGTATTTTCTGGTGAAGAAGATATATATGAATGGTTAAATTGGATAGAGTGGTATTTTCGCAAGAATGGTAGATCGGAAGTTGAGTGGCTATCACAAGTGAGAAAAGCCTTGCGGGAAGAAGCTTTGGATTGGTATTTTTGGTGGAAGCTTCAGACTAAGGAATTTACATGGTCACGATTCCGAGCGGATATAGCCCAACAATTTCTACCGTTTGTTGAGATGAAGAATTGCCTCAGAAATCGAAGAGAAGTCCCAAAGTTCTTTGGAGAAGGTGATGAAGCTTGGGGATGGCTAATCTACCTGGAAAAATATTTCAAAGAAGAAAGAATTCATGAAGATGAGAGGCGGACAGAGGCTGTGAAAGGGCTTAGAGGATCTGCACTAAGATGGTATAACTGTTGGAGTTGGTTTAATCCTAAGGTAAGCTGGAGGAAATTTGAGAGAGCTTTCATAGAAAATATCTACCTCAGATTTGTTTGGTAGATGATGAACCAGAACCAGAAAATAAGACGTTGAAGGAGAAGAGGATCGAAAGTAATGAAAAGATGAAAGAGGAGGTTCAAGGACTGCTCAAATATGCAGATCCAGAATCTGCGAAATTAGAGAAGGTGCAAAAAAATGAACAGGTTCAGAAAATGGAGGTTGAATCAAAACTTCCACAACCAGAAACAGAGTTGCCAAAAGAAATTGTGTTGGAGGAGTCAAAAACCATAAGAGAAAAGAAAGCAGAAACAGTTGGGAAGCACCACGTGATCTGCAAAGAGGTGGACCCACTAGATGTTCGAAAGGAGGAAGAAAGAAATACAAAAAAAGAAGAAGTTGAGGAAGCTAGAGATGCAGGGAATGTGTTGGAAAAGGGGATACATGATCAGTTTAAGAAACAACCATTGAAAGAAGTAGAGCACCCTCCACCATTACCAAAACCACCAAATGGGCGCTATCCAGAGAAGAAGCAACAGGGACGTTTGTCTAATGGTGATGAAAGTGGTCATCTATGCATGCATCATGAAAAAGAAGAAATGGTTCAGATGAGGGAGGCAGATCTGGTTGTTGAAGCAGCTGACATGAAACACGGCTGCAAGAAGAAAAGTGCAAGGTCAGTGTTGAAATTACCAATGTTGGGTCAATTTTTTAACCTAGTGGGCCAGGCCCAAGTTAATAAGGAAAAAAAATGGGAGTTAAAAATAAAAGAAAAAGTGGGCTGCTTATTTGATTTAAAAAGTTGGGACCCAATTAATATTAAATGGATTCGGGCCCAACCCAAGGATGTTGATCCTTTAACTTCTATTGGGTATGATTGGGCATTTAAGCCCATAAATTTGACTACATTCATGAGACATAGAACACATGTCACAAATCTGTTCCGATTTCCTTCCCTCGTCTCCGTCTTGTGTTGCTACGAAGCTATGCTCCACCATGTTCTGTTCGACCTCCTCACCCAAGGGTTGGGTTTGGGTTCATGTTCAGCTACCCTTATGTGGCCTTGGAATTCTCACAGCTTACTTGACTATAAGCAATTAGCTTCCATGGAGTTTTACACTGCTGACTCGAGTTCATGTTGGGAGCAAATTCTGCCTAAACAAACTGGGAGTATGCAAGCAAAGTGGAGATGCAGATCGGGCATTGGGCATTCAACAAAATATAATTCTCCAAGGAAGACTAACCAGTTGCTAGAAGAATTGCAAAAAAAAGGGAAAATGCTACAGGAATGGAGGTACTTTTTATATCATACACTGCAGAGCAAGCATATTCAACTTGAGTCTTCCTTTCAGCAGTGGATTTTTCTTCATCAAATCTATACCCAGATTCTTAAATTTCCAAACAAAATATTGCATCAGTATTATGGTATTCTAAAAAGGTTGTTATCCTTTTGTGAAGAGGGTATAGTAAGTCTGGACAGATCTCAAGAAGAATTGCAATCTAGATCCCGTTTTAAAGATGAAGTTTTGATGATTATGTATTGCAAGGATGATTATGTATGGGATCCCGGCGGTAGGTTTTGAGGACTTCACTTCACCTTGAGGACAAGGTGAAAGTTTTGGGGGGGAGTATTGATACGACCTCACCTTGCAAGCAAGAAATAAGTGGGCTGGAGAATCATGCTGAGTCAGCAAGTTTGTTAACAAAGAATATTCTAGAGAAAGCTAAACAGAAAACAGTTAGGGACTTGGACATTGGCTGGAAATTCACAGTATAAATAGGAGTAGGAAGGGAAAGTTTTGGGATCTGGAATCTTGGGAAATATTGGGATCCTTTTGGATATTGGGAGAGACCCCTGAGCCTCTCGAATTGCTCAGGAATAGCTTTGTAATTGTTTAGTTTCTACAGTTCTTCTTCTTCTTCCATTTCAGATTGTAATTTCCTTTTCATATAATACAGAAAATCCAGAAAGTGTTCTTTCTGGGCCAAAATCGCTGTTCTTCTTTTCTGTTATTGTTTTTCTCTGATCTGGTTCCTATCAAAGAGGAAGGAGAACAAGATGGAGAGAAGGAATGAAAATGATTTCTTTTGATTTCCTTGAGGATTTGGTTGGAATAAATGGAAGAAGAAGAAAAAAAACTTCCTTCGTTTGAGAGACATAGGAAGTCGACGGGGAGAAAGGAAAATAAGAAAGGAATTGGGTTCTTTTCCTTTTAAGTAAGTTTAAATAATTCAAGTGGGTACAAGTTTATCTATCCCACTCACAAAACTCTCATTCCAACATTGCACACTAGTCCAGAATACTTTTAAGGTAATATTTATAATTTTACTTTTCATTTTAGGGTAACTTTATTTATCCGCATTTTTACCACTTAACTGTTATTTTAACTTCTTCTTCACCAAATGTGACTTTATTTCTTTTTCTTTTACTTTCCTTATAATTATTCCTCAATTTCATGATTAAAATTATTACTTCATAATTAAATCCAACACTACATGTGAGGGTTATTATAATAAATGAAATGAAAGTATGGTATTAAGCTTTAAGTATTTTATTCCGCAATGTATTATGGTTATGGTCACGCAATTGGGTAATTTTAATTCGGCTTGTTGTAAAAGAAAAATTTAACCGGATTTTAATTGCACCAATGTGATTGTAACTGCGCTTAATATCATAAGTCAATGTTAACAAACCGGTTCTAGAACGGGTGTTACAGTACCGTTTTTACATAGACTCTACGTTTTAATTCTTTTTCGCATTAAATTATGTGGTTCTCCAATTTTTCACATGCAGATATCAACCGGGAAGAATGACAAGGGACTCAAATTTTATGACCCTGGCTATTTAAACACTGCTCCTGTCCGGTCAACAATTTCTTATATTGATGGTGATGAGGGAATCCTTAGATATAGAGGATACCCGATTGAGGAGTTGGCTGAGAAAAGCAACTTTATGGAAGTGTCATATCTCATAAGTGAGTATTTTTCAAAAAATTTATTGCATATGCATGGGACTTTTGTAGCCTTTGTAGATACATTATTTTGACTGATGATTAGCTTAGATATAGATTAGATTCATACACTTTAGGCAGGTGTAGGGTCCTTCTTTATGAGTCCTGTTAATTACATGCTTCGATTTATACATAGCATGCATGTCTTTGAAGTTTATTAACTCTTTCTTTTTTAGTGTATGGAAATTTGCCTTCTCAAAGTCAGTTAGCAGATTGGGAGTTCGCCATATCTCAGCATTCAGCTGTACCACAAGGTGTTTTGGTAAGCTTTCTGTTATCAAATAACTTACTGTGGGTTTATGGTCCCAAAATCCTATGTGGTAACTTTCTGGTTTCAGTCAGTGACAGCTTTTAGAATTGTATACATCTTACATCAATTGTGTTTTTGCTTAAAATTCAATATGCCAGTTGTGTTTTATATTGTCACAAATCTGGTAGCTCCTTTTTTTTTTTTTGTCAGAAAGGATAAATGATTAAAAGCTAAATCTGTCAATCTGAGTATGCGAGTGTATTAATCTAACTTAGTGGTGGTATGCATTTGTTTTGTAGGATATCATACAATCAATGCCTCATGATGCACATCCTATGGGCGTGCTTGTTAATGCCTTAAGTGCTTTATCTGTTTTTCACCCTGATGCAAATCCTGCTCTCAGAGTAAGTAACACAAACTGCTGTCAAGTTCAAGTTACTCAACTGTTTAGCTACTCAGCATTGATGCATATGTATGATGATAACATAACATGGAACTTTGTATACCTTATTTTTACAATGGAAATATATTCTTAACTTTATTTTGTAGAACTTCTTCCTCGTAGTTTTCAAATTTCTATTATTTTGCAAATTTTTTAGCATTTGTTTCACTTTAAGGATTATTTACAGCAATGAGCTTTGGCTCTAAGCAATATGTGAGTTCCTGTATATTTCTTATTTATAAAAAAATGAAAGTGGATTTTTTATTTAAAATTAGAACTCTCATAACAATTTAGATATTAATGTTAAATTACTCGGAGGTGCTGAGTTGGTTGCAATCGCCTGAGGTGATTGCACTATTTTAAGTGTATTATGAGACAAGTAATCAAAGGAACTGAATGTTTAACGTTATCATTTTCTAAAGTTTAAAGCATGGTTTACTGAGATGATTATTAAGAAGAGGAGGAAAATAGTTATTTTTTTTCCAGTCAATTACTACAGTGCTTGCCGGTTATCATTGGATAATGCTAACTTGTTGCATTGAAAAAATAATGATAAAAAAAAAAATCACTCAAAGTTAAACACGACTAGTGAGTGTAGGGTGAAGTTAATCCTTATACGTAATCTTACCCTTACATAATTACAAACATTATTATGTTTCGTGCATACTTTCTAAATTGATAGACACAGGCTTATATATGTTGATTCTACCCGCCTGCCTCAGATTTAGTGCTTTTCATTATTTTGATAAGTGATTCACGTGGGATATTACTTTTTCCTATGCCTTAGTCCAATATACATGTGAGTACTGAGTAGTACTCTGTTTCTTATTAGGATTCAACATGTTATTGCCGTGTTATATTATTTGATTCAGCTTTGACTTTTTCTTTTAAAACTTTTTCTAATATTTAAATGCAGGGTCTTGATATCTACAACTCAAAGGAAGTGAGAGACAAACAAATTGCACGGATTATCGGAAAGGTTTGCTTATTCAGTTCTCTTTATTCCTCATAATCTTCTGTGTATGGTCTATGTAATAAGTCGTTCAATTATTCTGAATGCGTCGTGCACCGGTTAAGCTTTTATCTGCTGAATTTCTGTGCAGTATTATTAATGCAATTTTATGCTTGTTTGCAATCTGTCCTACTGCTCTGTTGCAACGTCATTTTCTGTTTTGACCGCAGATAACAACAATTGCTGCTGCAATTAATCTCAGAATGGCAGGAAGGCCACCCATGCTTCCGTCCAACAAACTTTCTTACACGGAGAACTTCCTATACATGCTTGATTCTTTGTATGTCTTACTGTATTTTG